>LPNX010946581.1:13297-24370 GCA_001517045.1 Pseudotsuga menziesii
CGGGCGCATGGGAAAGCTAAAGAGTGGTCAAATGGCAGCTCATACATGCAAAAGCATGGAGGAATGAGTGGAGGAGGAAGAGGCAACAAAGCTGATTCACCTCACCTAGTCTTGCTTTCCTATGTGCCTTAAAACACTGAAAAAGCAGGGAATAAAGCAGAAAAAGCAGATGGGCGCCTAGGAGGCCAGGAATAAAGCAGATTTGATTCCTAAAGCTCTCAAGGGTGCTACATGAGTCAAAGATGGCAAGTTTGACCTCTATGGATAGGCAATTAGCAACTTGCACATGGTGGGACTCATGGACTAGGCAAATAAGACAAAATAAATGAAATAATGTCTAAGTGGGTAAATACTATGGGTTGATTATTCTAACAGACAATGTTGTGGTTGTGGTTGAGGTTATGGCTGCAGTTGCTGTTTGGGTGCAGCGATGATAGATGAGACCATGCACAAGTCCGTATTTTGCTTTTGTGTTGGTGGTGGTGGCACCAATGGGAAAGGAGCCGTCATGGTGGGATCGATAAACAACCCAGGGCCCACATTCAATGGTGGGGAGGCTGGTGTATTTTCAACCACAATGTTGGTTGCAGGGATGATGCTAGCGTGTGTGGTCACCACTTGCCGCTCAATGGTGGTGATGGTAGGGATAACATTAGCAGGTGCTGTTAACCCTTGCGGATCATGGTAAGTGAGATGGTCAACTGCCACAATATTCCCTTCGTGGGGGAAAATCATGAGGCAGAAGAAAGTTGATGCGACTACTCGCATGGCATACATGTAACTCCTCTCGAGGAGGAGGTTGTAGTCCAGCTGAGCGTTGATGACTTTGATGTCAATCAGGACTGTCTTCCCGGCTAACGTGATGGGGACATGAGGGAGGATTCCTTGGGCTTTGGTGGGGTGTCCATCATAATCCCACAGAGTCGTGGAGGACAGTTGCAGAATTGGTGATCCAAGCTTCTTCCAAACCAAGGTAGACACGACGCACGTGGATGCCCCCTCATCCACTATGCATCGGTGCACAACCAAGTTTCGGATGGACACCGGGATTTGGAAGGCGATAGTGGAGGGCATGCATGGGTCTCCGTTATTTGTGTCAAACATGATTAACTTGGAGTTAGAGGGGTCTACTACCCCTAGAGCAGCTAGTAAGAATTTCCACTATGTTGGGCATGTTTTAAGTACCTCAAGAGCAGACATGGTGGTTGGCGTTTGGGCCAAATCATCCATAATGCTATAGATGACTACAGCTCTAGCTGTGGAATTATTGGCAACTTTACGTATGGGGGGGCGTGGGAATGGGGGTAACTGAAGAGGCAGGTTGACTATCTTAGACGTGGATGCTGCTGATGAGTCAACAGGTTTGGTGGTGGTACCGTACTGATTCCGTCGAGTTTTCAAGTTGACCTCTTCAGTTGTCATGGCTAGTAGGTGGTGAAAACCCATTTCGGCCATGGGAGGTTCCCTCAAAGTGTTGGGATTGGGTTGGGGAGGGGGTGTGGTTGCCACTAATCCTTGGACTGGTAGTGGGTTTTGAAGCACCATGGGGGGAGGTCCTTGTGGTGCCTGGTTGGGTTGGGATTGATTGGTAGTATTGGCGGCTTGTTGGGCCTCATTTTGAATGGCTTGCTTAGCACGAACCATGAGGGGACACTCAAACGTGTAATTCCCATAGACATCATAGAGTGTACATGGTTAGTTTGTGCACAACGGGGCGTTGTGTCTTGGTGGATTTTGTCGTGGAGGTTTTTGGGCTAGCCGGTTTTTCGCAGCATTGTTGGGAGGGTTCGGTTGTTGACCGCCTCCCTGCGGTTGGTTATTGCCTTGGTTGTGGGGCCAGTTGTTTCTAGCTTACCCTTATTGATTGTTGGGGGCAGGCTAGTTGGTATGGTTTTGTTGTGCGAACACTTGTCCCAACGGAGCGGGTGGAGCGAGGACAGGGGCTTGCACAGGTTGTATTGGCGGTGCATAGTAGATTTGTGGGGGTGGTGGTGCCACAAATGTGGGCATTTGCCCCACATACTGCTATGTTGGCCAAGCCATGGCCTGAGTCTATTGTGGTGGCGCAAGTTGTGCAAAAGAAATTGTTGCTCCAGACTAGGATATCATTCTAGCAAAGTCTGGATCTTGGTTTTGGTAAGCAACATTAGCAGTGTTGCCTGGTTGTGGTGTAATGATAGGTGATGTCGGTCGAGGCTGCGGCTGTTGGGAGACTGATCCTATGATGCTATCCGCCGCATGGGATGCCCCCAGTGCATCATGGTAGGAGGTACTTGGACGGGGAGCATCTGGAATGACGGTATACAAGTATCCAAACTGGGCATAGATGAGGTCAAATTGTTGGGCCTTCAGTATGGCCTCTTCTTCAGATTGGGGACGTTCAAATGCGACGTCCTTTACAATGGGTGGGAGCAAAGTATTAAGGAACCAATCCAAGAAGATCCTATCATCTAGTTGGATTTTGCATAAGCTACGACATCGTCGCCACTCATGGATATGGTCAGTTATGTGAGTGGTAGTGCTTTGATGGTAGGATAGTAGGATCTCCACCCCCTTGTCATATCTGACAGGGAGATGGAAATACTGTAGGAACATGAAGGCTAGGGAGTTGAAGTCGGGGTACTTGGCTTGTGGTAGCTCAATGTACCATTTGGCCGTGGCACTTGTAAGGGTGCATTGGAACAGCCTAAGCCTGATGGATCATCTACAATGCTATTAGATGAGCACCATAGATGGAATGTCATTATGTGGTTTTGGGGACATTCCTTGGCTTTGCCTTCAAACTTGGGGATGTCTCATGGCAGCTTAGTTGGCATAGGTGGCCAAAAATATTGGTGGCGGATGGGGTCATTTGTTAATCTGGCCAAGTTAGGCAAGTTGAGATGAGCCATGAAGGGCAGATTTGACCCCAAATTAATGTGGGATGGGGCTGCGATGGTGGTGGGGTTTGCAGGTGCATAGTGCACCTGTACAGTTGGGGGTTCTTGTGGTGGCACCATTGTGGATGGGCCAATACCCCCAAGCATTGTGGGTGGGATAGTATGAGTGGTGGGGACAGTGCCCCCATGTATGACAGTAGGGGCAATGTAAGTGGATGGTCCACTGCCCCCCTGTGTGGCAGAAGGGACAGTGTGTGTGGAGGGGCCACTGCTCCCATGTGTTGCAAGTGGGCCAGCTTAGCTGGTCACTATAGGTGGTGGCAGCTGATTGATGATAGTCTGCATGACTGTGCTTGGGACACTTTCAAGGTTGTGAGTGACAGGTTGTGATGTGGACATGGGTCGACTTGCTAAGGTTAGGCCGGAAAATGGATCTAGATTTGCACTAGCCAAGGGGCTTGATGGTGTGGTATGGAGGTCTAGTTCAGACTGATATGGGTCTGAATCAGAATTAGAGGCTATGTGGCCCTCTGATGGTGTGGGAGATTGCTGAGAGCGGCTTCGACAGTGTCTATTGAGTGTTCCAAATGGTGGTGGTTCTCCTCTTAGGCGTGAGGAAGATCACGGAGGATCAATTGTGTTAAATTTATGTCCGAAACTGGGTGGGAATGATGTTTGGACCCCGGTTTCAGTGGCTTCCTATTAGTTGAAGGTGGTCACTAGGCCACCAAGACTACTAGAAGACAACGCTTGGCTTGTTCCTCAAATGTGTCTCTACTCAATTGGAAGGGGTCGTTGCCCGTTTCGCTTGGAAATTATTCTCAGCGACCAACTACTTTGGGGTTCCTGTGGTACTCCTCACAATGAGTTTCTGGGAAAATCCCAAGTACTTCCCATAGTTAAAGCAGCCAGGGACTTATGTCCTCAAAGACTACAGAGTTGTTTTGACTTAGTGTAAATTAGTAAATTTTAAGGCTTACTCAGCGTCATGAACTGAGTTGGGTTAATTATTTGGTATGGTGTAGTTGTTTGCTTGTTTTTATGGTATTTGGTTGCTGCAATATGGTTTATGAATTCATCATGGTAGAGTTCATATCATTGTGGTTGTGTATGCAAGCATAAACAAAAATTGTAAACAAGTACAGTGATTAACCTTGAATGTTTGCTGGCCTAACTAGATGTCTACCTCACAATGATATTCCTCTTCAACCAAGAGAAGGTGTTGGGCTCTCAACACAATGGGACTAAGTCCATCCGTAGATCCTTAGGTCACCTCCTGGATGCTAGGTTGGTCAATAGGGAGGACGCTTAGCTCCGTGAGAAGCCCTCCTTCTCTACCCCCTCTACCTTCCAGGTCACCCAGTTTTAGTGGTTTGGAACAATATCATGGAGTGCCTAGATATATATGAGCTTGCCCTTTGTCGTATCCCAGAACACCTCGGAGGGTGATGACTGGGTAGAGGAGGAAGGGGGGAGCAAGATGGTTACTTTTAAGTTGCTTTTAGTTAGATGAGGTTCATTTTATTAAGCCATAATGATTTACTTAACATTTACACATTGTTCATGAAATAATTTATAGAAAATAAAAGCAGAAACTGAAAATGAACTGCAATGGTGGACAGAGGCAGCTGGGACGCACTAACAGTCCTATGAAACTAAAAATTACTATATATTAATCTTAAATTAAAGTTCTGTTTGACAAGCCGCACATTTCTGACCAAATCTAGGGAGGGGGCCATGAGATTTTTTCAGAAATGAGCGAGGGGGTCGCACAGAATGTAGAGACAACCGCAACCTGAGTTTCTGGGCTGAAGTCACACTTATCGGGGGATTAAGTACACCCTGGGCGTACCTGTTTGCCCATTAAGTGCACCCCAGTCTCACCTTTTGCCCCGATATGAGCGCCCTGCTCTGGAATGGGGTTTTTTGGTGAGACAGAGTCATATCTGGTCGACAGTAACTAGTACTGGGGTCAATTTGACTCGGTTTTTCCTAGCAGAGGCTTCGACAGTAACTAAAATAGGAAATAAATAGTATTTAAGATAGATTTAACATGAAATTTCTAAAAAACTAGGGAATTTTTTTTTAAAAACTTGAAAATAAAATTTTTGGCCCAGGGATCCTGTGGGATTGATCTGGTATGGTCGCCAGTTCTGTAGCAAGGATTTCTCCCTGTTATAGGGGCAGGAATGGCTCCCTTATTCCTATAGGGCACAAGGGTAGGTTCCTGCTAATGGTGAAAATGTAGAAAAATGAAACGAAAATAACAGAAGCAGAACAATAAACCAACACTAAGACTAAGAACAGAAAGCTAAAGCTAAACTAAACTATAAGCTAAGAACGAAATAGAAAGAAGGAGATGAAGCACTGGTGAACCCCTTTGCAGAAAATGGGTTAGGGTTCTGCCTCCTTAAAACCTGCAAATAAACCTAAGCTACAATGGAAAACCTGCAAAACAATGTTAATAACAAATCCTGCAAAAGGAGATAAGGGTTATCAAGAAAAGCATATTAAGAAGCAAATAAATAAACATAAAATCAAAAATATACCTTCTCTGGTGGGAATGGGCCACCATGCCCTAGCTCATGGGAGCACCTCTCTTGGTTTGGGAGCAATGGCTCAAAGGGGGAATGTAATTGAAGGAGAGGGAGTGTGGGTGGTTTGAGAGGCAAAGGTCTCAAAGCATCCACGGGCAGCATAACAATAAGCAATGGGAGAAGTGTTTTGAGAGTGACCCCACACCCTCCTTTTATAGCTTTTCCAAGCGGTTTTAGGGTTTTAAGCCCTTGGTTATGGATTTAGCCCCTTCTTCCCTAACTTTATCTCCTTTTAGGGTTTTAGCCCCTTCTTCCCTAACTTTAGCTCCTTTTAGGGTTTTAGCCCCTTTTTGAGGGCTTTAACTCCTAGGAGGCTATTTTGGGATCTTTTTTGGGGGTTTTAGCCCCTTTTCTTCATCCTTAGGCTATTTTGAGGGTGTGGGGGTTTAAAGGAGGGTCAAATGGAGTGATATGAGGGTCATGAGATGGTGTCCTTGGGTGGTGTAGGCCATAGAGAACTATGTGGGGTATTTTTGGGTTGACAGTGTCCATAGAGGAGGAAAGCTACGATAAGGAGGAGAACATAAAGGGGGACACTGAGTCAGAGGAGGATGAATTAGACTAGCAGCTTGTGATGCTCCCCCCTAATGGATTTGAGCATGGGAGTTTTTGTATGATGTGTATGATCAGATAAGAAATCATGTGGATCTTCTCATTTTGTATTGAACATGATATTTATGATCTATATAAATGTGGGTGTACCTTTTTGTATTTTTATGTGTTTTTATGAGTCTCTTTTATGATTATTCCTATATGATGTATATGACATATGTATGCATGACTATATGATGATGCATGATGTTGTTTATTTCCTATATGTGATGATTGATGTGCCACTCTAGAACTACATTATCCATTTGTCCCGCTACACTATTGAGACTTCTTAGAACGTGCATGAATGAAATGGAGCCGAAATATCTAACCAAGTATTTGGTGTGCATGGAATTTCTAAAGAGGCAGAGATCACGTACCCGGTAGCAGTTATTCAACTGGGAGACAAGTAGTTGGGAGTCAAAGAAGACATCAAGGCGACAAATACCCATGTGAAGGGCAGCGGTTAGAAGACCAGTGACACCATCGTACTCAGCCTGGTTTTTGGTAGAAACACCAGCACACATTTTGTCAATATGGATCAACTCATGTAATAGGGAATAAATGACCCACATAGTCGAGACAAGATTAAGAGAAATTTACTTGCACCATCAACGAAACCAACATAGCAAGGCAAGGTAGGATCTATCTAGAACAACCAAGGAAACAAACTATGAGACCCATGGTAAAAATGATGTAAAACAAGAAATAAAATCTATGATACATCGGTACTCACGGTGAGCGACTTCAGGCATAGAACCTCTTCCATTTCTAGGATTCTTCAAGAGATGGCCATTAGAGTCAGCAAGGAGATATGCCCCCTTTCCAAGAAATCAATGGATGACATAAGGACCATACCACGAGGATTCGAGCTTCCCTTTCCTGGTATTATCATGGGATTGGTTGTAAACGAGGACTAGGCCCCCCTTGCTAAAGGTGCATGGATGGATGTGGGAGCCATAGTGGGACTACAACCGATTCTTAGCCACTTCAATCATTTTGAGAGAAGCATGATAGTCCTCATTGGTCTGTTCAAGCATAAGTAGGCATTGTTCTAATGATGAAGTATCATGTAGAATTTCGATGGTAAGGCGGAGCGACAGAATCTGGAATTCAATGGGAAGAATTGATTCCACACCATGGACTAAGTGAAATGGGGTGAAACTGATGGTGGTTTTAGTCAATGTCTCGTAGGCCCAGAGGGAGGAAAAGAGAAAGTGGTGCTAGCTAGACTTGTGTTTTTCCACCATTCGTTGGAGAATGGTTTTGACTATCTTGTTGACAGCCTCAAATTGGCCATTTCCCTAAGGGTAAAAAGAGGAGGAATACTGGTGTTCAGAATTCAACATAGCGAAGATATTTGGCCAAACAATTTCCTCTAAATGAGAACAGTGGTATGATAGTAACTGTTTTGGGACACATAAATTAGCGATAACATGGTTAAAAAAGAAACGTGTCATGGTATCAACCTTACAATTGAAAGTAGGCATAGATTCGACCCATTTGGTAAAGTAATCAACGACCACAATGATGTATTTATGGCCATCGGCATAAGGAGGGTTATAGGTCATGAAGTCAATCACCCATTTGCAGAAGGGACCGACTGTGATGATAGGATGTAGTGGTGCAGGAGGTGTACTTGCCTTCGAGGAAAAGATCTGACAATTACAGTAGTGTTTAATTGCATGGATGTGATTGAAAAAGATGGAGGGCTAGAAATAACCGGTGCAGAGTATCTTTTGAGCGGTATACAAACCCGAGAGGTGGCCACCATAGGCTCTACCATGAAAGTCATTCAGGACTTGTTCGACTTCATCGTGGGTGAGGAAACAACGTAGTATGGTGTCGACACCATGACGGTACAACACATCACCAATAAGGAGATATAGAACATCTTGGTACTGAATGTGACAACAATATTCAAGGATTAAATGGGGCACGAACTTTTGTGTGTGCAAGTATAAGAGGATTCCCACATACCACGGGTCTTCTGTAGAGATGGAAAATAAGAATTCATCAGGAATATTAACTGTGACAAGTAGTGAGGTAGATGATGAAGGGAAGTCTGCCATCAAGGAAGCTAACGCCAAAGATTTAGTGCTTTTTGGTGTGATGATGCAAGAAGCCAAACAACTGTTCAAGATTTTACAAGGGAAAAACACAATCAACCAAAATGTAGGAACTTTCAGCAATTATTCAAGCGATACCACCACAAAAAGGGAAAACACAGTCAAGTAAAATGTGGGAAAAAAACATCCCACAAATGACTATGAACCCACAGCACATGATCCTCAATACAACCGCTGGAGAAATTGCACAGGCATAAAATGGGAAAAGTACAAACTCCCAAACTATGCATGATGGAGAAGGACATAGCCAAAGCACAGAACTGTGAATGAAATCATGACCACGATTCCACGGTGGAATAACAGATCACTATGCAGTTTGATAACGGTGGAAAAATACACAAACTCCCTGCGTGAACCCGAGGATGAATACCCCCGCAGACTACCTCTCCATGAGCAAAGGATGGACCAACTTGCAAGCCAACAATCGGTGAGGAAGAAAGAGAACAAACCCCAATCAATGAATTGTGGACCCCTTTTAACTCCGCTAAGCGTGAGGGAACTGAACAGTCGGTGGTGGGGGACAGTGGGCAAAACAATTGGCAATCGTGCATGGAGAGAGTGTGAGCGTGGTGGTCTTCTGCCAGCCAATCACTACCCCCAACTAATAATGGAATAACTAAGGTGGTGGTGAGCAAAAGAGAGTGGTGACACATGGCTCTTCCCCCATGACTCAATGTTCAACATTCCCCTTCCTTATCCTTTGGAATCATGCCCCTTCTGAAATTAGTTGTAGTGAACATAGCTGGTTGGGTTATTTAATTAAAATGCAGATTTACATGATGTCACAATTTAATATATGCTGTATGACATGATATATAATCGGTGACCATTCCAATATGAAACATAACATAACTAAATCAATGGTGGGTCCTTTGCCCTTAGCTCCTCACCATGATTATTCACAACATATATATTAATGCAAACGGGGTCAAAACCGGGGTGTTACACCCTTTTTTGGACCAGGGGGCACTAATTACAAAAAAGGTATACTCCAGCCAATCATGACTGGAATATTTCTCTATGGTATTATTTTATACTTTTTCGGGCCTTGGGGACTGAATCATACGAAAAAGGACCCTTTCGGACTCTTCTTTAGTTTGTTCAGACTCTCTAAACATAAACTACAACGAGTTTTCTTTCATTAGAGTCGTTAAATTAAACATTGAAAGACCCTTTTTGGGAATGAACCCATCCTTTCTCAGGTTAATAAAACATATGAGTTTGGACTTGTCTGAAGGACGAGCTATATCGAGCATTTGTTACCCTCTTCCATCTCATTAAAAAGAAAATAAGCACTCATCAATCATGATGGGCAAATTAAGGGAAAGGGAAAACATTTTAAAATAATGGCAGTTGTTAGTCACCTTTGAACATGGCACTTGTCTGCATTTCATTGAGTCAATTGGATATTCAGCTTGTTTTTGAGTCAATCCACTTTCATGAGTCATGTCAATCCTTTGAGTTTTCCAAATAATACATTGTACATTGTTGCATTGTGTTCCACCTCATCAAGTCAATGCTTCCAAGTCTTGGGTCATGCCGCCCGATGTTCAAAGGAAATTCATGTTGAGATTTTACACCTGCAATCAAAAACAACTTTTTGTGTCAGTTTCTTTTGAGTCAATCCTATAGTTACATCATACTCAAAATTCCTAGAACTTTGTTCCAAGTTTCGTGTCGTCGATGTGGGATTCATCATTTCCCTCCTTTGACAATACTATTCCTATCGACTTCAGATCATCATCCAAGAATTAGTCTTAGAAACAAGATTAGTACCTTGCGGTCTGTATGTCTTAATGACAGACTCTCTCTCTTTTGACATAGGTTCACATCATTGGACTTTGATCGAAAGATTCAATTGAGTGTTCAACATCAAATCATCTATTCACACTCAGGAGATTGTACTAGGGTACCTTGGGGATCATTGACATCATAGGTGATTTCCCTCTCACTTGTTAACGGTTCTCATCATTAACCAGTAATCAAGTGGTTTCTACCATGTTCAACATTAAGACATTGTAATCACATGGATAGAATTGTACTTTGTGGAAGATGAGAGGAAGACCCTGGGTACTTGTTAAGCACTCATTTCTTTCCCCAGGTTGCGATGGAGTATGTTGTATGAGTCCTAGCATAGATCCACATTTGTATGTTTGTGGATGTGCTCAGATTTGCATCAGTATGACAGATCTATATTGTATGTATGGTAGCTATGTACAAGTTTGAGTCTTCTTCGCATGGACCTACGTTGTATTTTAGTAGCCATGAATTTTTTTTATCTCGCATGGATCTGCATTGTATTGGTCAGCAACCATGTTGTGAGTCATTTGGGACAAATTTAAAATATGCTACAGAAAGTTTGTGATGCTTGAGAAGTTTCGACCATTGGACCTTTTCCTCGATACTATACCTTGTTCTTTCAAAGTATTATGCCTATCGTTTCCCTCTAGACATCATACTTTGGGGGGAATCTCTGTTACATCGAAATATCATCACCATCATGTTATGAGATAGGTATTCCCTTCTCTACTTCAATCCCTCAAATTTTTCTCTAGAGAAATGACATAAAAAAAATCCCCTTACAGTTTTTCCTTGTTTTGAGCTAGTAATGCCCTTTCCCCATTGACAAAAAAAGTTATCCAAGAAGCAAAGATCTGATAATGCTCCTGGTACATGAGCAAAGAGCGGTGCCACTGCTTCTATCCTTCTTGCAAGAAGCATTACCCCCTTAACACCACCTTTTTTCTTCATTGGAGGAGCGGTGCTTGAGTTTTCAAGGCATTAGAGAGAATTTGAGGTAAAAAATGGGCCTCCTAAGAGATATACTACAAAAATATAAGATATATTAAAATATTATGAGTTAGGGGTTTTATGGGG
>LPNX010946581.1:24562-42950 GCA_001517045.1 Pseudotsuga menziesii
TTTATGACTGAAAAGTACTAGTACCACTACCTTGGTTAACCATGGGTTTTCATCCACCATAGAAAATGTGACAAATAAGCATTCTTAACTCATGCAATGCCACCTCAACCATGGGGGATGATGTCATCTACTAGAATGTAATTGGTTGATTTTTATAGTACATTTTGGTCCTTTTGAGGCCCATTTTTGACCTCAAATTCTCTCTTCTCGAATCTTACCTCCATGGAGCCTCATCCCTACGGTTTAGGAACCAATTGTAGCTAGAGATCCTTCATTTTTGGATCTCGCTTCGACCTCACCCATGAGATCCTCAACCATACCTATCCTCCCATGCCTTTAAATACTAGCCCACCCCCCATGGGAAAAAGGAGGAAGAATTGTGTTGCATACCCAAACTCTGTCAAATCATTCTTGAGCTAATGGAGGCAAGGTGAAGTTAGAGGCAAGGATCCATTGGAAGGAACTCTCAACACCAAGGCGAAAAGGTTGTAGTCTCTCCAATAATTAATAATAAAAAATGTCTTTTCTTTCCCATATTTACTGTTTCATTTGTGTATATTGCTTCATTCCTTGGTCACGAGTATAGATCTAGTTGGTTATCTTGTATGCTATCATCCTTTTCTTATTGTCTTTAATATTTTACAGGTTTTTCTGCAAGGATAGCGAGGACAACCTTTGAGAGAAGTATCTTGGAATCTCATTCAAGTGATTAACCATATCTAGGGGAAGTTTAACATTTGATGTTTTGTGTTTTATTCTAGATCTGAACCATTCAGACTAGGAAACCAGCTCTTGTTTGCAGGAGGTGCGTATTTTTGGATAAAAATGACATTATTCGGCCTGTGTGTTTTTGAGCTTCAAACCACATGCTATTTGATTCTGACTCCCTCAAATATTTCATCTAGGGGCTTTGGATGAGTATGTCTCTGCACGCCTTTTGAGCTTCACTATGAGGGGCGTTGGTTTCGAGTGATTTTCAGCATGGGAGGGACTTTTGGGATTCACAATACTATTGAGTTTGAATCATTTTTCTCCATATTAATGGATTTAGATGATCTTCATACATAAGAACTGGGTGCTATTTTAAAACTTGCGGGTTTGAAAGGATATTTTGAGCTTCAAAGTGTGTTGCCTAGCTCGAAGGATTTCATTTTCTGCATTTAAGGCTTCAGGGAAAGAAGAGATTCCCACACATGAAGTATAATGAACAACACTTGTTCAAGACAATACTCTATGAAATACATTTATTCAATCCTAGAGGATATCAAAACCAAAAAATACCACAGTGCAGCACAGGGTTTGAGTTCCTTCTTTACCTAGAGAAGCTATGATGCAACCATCACGACTCTTGCAAAGAAAATGCCTCACATATTCTTTTGTTTATTCATGGGCCATGGCTACTAGAATGCTGTAATGAAGGACTTAGGGAATGAAGAACCCAGATTTTGTTTTGTGAAGATGTTGTGGAAGATAAGCTATGTAAATGCTAAACTTCGGACACCATGAAGATGTCTCTAAGGATTCTCTCCTTCTGCAAACGTCTTGGCACTCACAACACTTAAAATCTTGGTAACTCGAGAACGTTGGAGTGAAGTTGGGAGTTATATTCCTACAATTAGTCATTTTTGGAAACACTTCATTTTTATTATTGTGGTCTTTAGGTCTTGTGATACCATAGCCATGCCAGCAATCTACCAAATAGTTTCATAGTTTGATCCTACGCATTCACTTCACATTACAACACCAGATATTTAACCCAAAACCCATTTGAAACACCAGATATTTACTCTTCCACCTTATCCAAATGGCTCCCCTCCCTGCTCAATCTTATACTCTTATTTAGCCAACATGTATTTGCAGAGAAAATGCCCCTTCGTATCGCAAATCCAAAACGTAGACACACCCCAACACACCCACACTGAGAATTTCCGAACACCCATATTTTTTGCGCCCATTTCTACCCTAGTCGGGATAAACAAACACTAAATATATTGCATATTGTTTACTAACATAAAAAAACCCCTTTAACCCCAAATATATTCCCAATATAATTATTTATTTTCTGACCATTTTTAAGCCCCCAATATGAACGAACGTGATATCATATTGTTCTATCTGCGACACCCCCGTGCCTTCAATGAACAACATGATCAATCGATATTTTGAGATATCAGTCACCATGACAACCAACTTATGGAACTCAAATATGTAAGCTTCAGGAGTCCTAGTTTGCTTGACATGCACAAGCTCTCTAAAGGATAATTCAAGGTCTCTTCTTTCAAATCTATCAATAAACCTTCTTGTGAATTCATCATAAGTGTTCACTTGATCATGTACAAGGGTATTCATCCCATGAAACCACCAATAATTTTCTTCCGGATATAAGTGTAGAGTTGTCATCTTGATAGCTTCTCTCTCAACCATTGGATTTAACTGAAAGTATGTATCTAGATTTTGGACACAAGAGTTAGATGTGCACTTTGGTGAACCATCAAAGCAGGGCAGAGAAATTATTTCAATGACATTGTTTAGCTCATAATTCTTATTATCATTAAAAAAACACCTCTTGGATTGGTTTTGTATTGGATATCATGAAACTCTTTGAATTTCAAATCTCTTTGACATTCTTCATTAAGTGTGAGGTATTCAACATGCTTATCCTCCATGGTAGTGATGTTTTCATTATGTATTTACAACTCTTTTCTTTTCTCATCAAGGAACTTAGGAATAGCAGGATTTGATTGAATTGAATGCTCCTTTATGAATTAATTAGACTAAGTATGAGGCTGAGTACTTGAAAATACAAACCCTTTATGGCTCATCCTTTCTTCATGTACCAAACCATGGTTGCTTCCTTCACCATTCTTGTTCTCTAGATGCTTGACAAGGAATGCTTTGGTTTCTTCTACATACAAGATGATGTAATGGGTAATGTATTGGAATCCTTGAGTCATACTTCAAATAAGACTTTGTATCTAACCATTTCCAGTGATATCACATCTTTCACTTTCTCCTTGGAATTTTCCTTGAGTAGAATTCATTTCATCAACATCATCCCCTAGAGGATCTTTCTTCTTCTTTGGATTCAGATCTCTTCTATGACTCATGATTGAAAATTCAAGTAGGTTTAGAGGACCATTTTCTTATACCACTTGGAATGTACCAACTTGGAGATTTGGCACACTAACTTACTCCAACTAAGCACACAATGAACTAACTTACTCAAACTAGGATTTTTATCAAAAATCGAAGTGGATTGTTTAGTATGATACGTTGAGAGACATGAAATATCATGTAATTGACTCTTGAGGCTCTCTCTAGAAGGTTTGATAAGGTATTGAGACTATTTAATAGGAAAACTAGTGAGAAAGGTTTGTAGGACTGCTCAACTAGTTTGACTTAAGGAAGACTGAAACAGTGCTAGCATAGTTCAAATTCCTAAAATTAGAGCTATAAAGTGTTCATTATATTTTTTAATGAGTAGAAACAAGTGGTGGAATCGAATTTGGAATTACCTTAATGTTTTTATGACTTTATCACTGAAACTAGCTCAAATTTCAGGGAAATCTAGACTAGGTGCGCTCAAGAGGACATGAAACCATGTTTTATTCACTACAACAAGTAAATAAAATATCACAAATCTGATATGACATCAATAGAAGCATTGATGGGCCGAGTTACATCAAAATTATATGAGAGAGAAGAATAGAAGAATCCTCCTTGAGAAAAGACTGAGGATCATGAAGAAATGGGTTGTAAGACTTATTCAATCACTGCAACTGGCTAGGAATTCACTGGATTTGATCACAATACCTGCAATAAAATCAATGAGGGATACTATATGTATTCATGCTCTCAATGGAAGCATGGGTACATCTCATGTCTTGGACTAGGGGCACATCTCCCAAGTCTTGAGGCAAATCGCTCGCAATTCATTTCATCAACTGTCAAAATATGGGATAGGGGTGCACACTATTCATTTTATAGAATGAATGATGGCTTGTTGAGTAGGCTAAAGAGGATAATTCTCCCTCATGGATGGATAAAGTTTCCTTACTTTCATGATTTACCTTTTTTTCCTTCCAGCTTTAGCTTTTACTGCTTTGCTCTTATTGCTTTGCTTTTACTTTTTTCTTTTCTTTTGATTTTGCTTTTCCTTCCTTTGTTATAATTTTCACTGCTTTTTCCTTCTTTTACTACTTTATCCTGCTTTATCTGCTTTCTTCTTTATCTTACTTTACTCTTCTTTACTATCTTGGCCTTCCTTTCTACTCTATCCCTGCTTTCACAACTTTATTCTCTTTTTCTTATTTGAGCCATCTTGTTTTCTTTAATCTTGCTTTCCCAGTTTTCTTTCCTTAATTTTTTTATTCCTTGTTTCCTCAACTTTCTTAATTTTATCTTTTCTTGGATTTCCTTTTTGTACAAGCTAACTTTGGTCAACTTTCCTCCATTGCGCCCTTTAGGATCATTTCCTTTTTATTTTGATAAATAGAATATTAATTTATGAATATAACCACTAATACATGCCTCATAAAACTTTATTCAATGATTTTAACCTCTCCTAATTCATTTATAGTTTGGAAGCTTCAAAATTAATCCCAAGAAATTTAATTTATTCTCGTAAATGCAAGGGACTAGTTGGGTTAGGAAATCAAACCTTGAATCATTCATGAGGGGATATGACATTTCATAACTCTTTCACACTTTCGCATTAATACTTCATGTAGTCGATTCTCCCATTCCTCCAAAGCTTCTCCCGAGTCTGACGAACATGAGCTAATGATTTACCAACTCATATTACCATCAACTATCAGGTTGACATAGTCATCTATCACAGATGAAATATTGTAAATATTATCTAGATATCCATCTTGTCCTTCGATGTTTACTTGCTTGACATATCTCTGGCCTTCCAAAGGATTAATTGGGGTGACCACCCGTATTTATGTATCTTCAAATGATAATATTCTTTTCTTGAAATTGATGATTGTTTGATTATCGATAGCCTAGTCAATACCCAAAAGTGCGGGATATATATTCGTATCATCGACAATATCTATGACTTCCAAATCTAGGTAGGTATGGAGTCCTTCCACTTCGACAGGAGGCTGTGCAAGTTGACCAATATGCAAGACCTTCGACTTATTGTCTAAGTGCAAATGAACATGAGACCATATTAACCTTGGTTTCCCATTCTTTCCCAATTTTTCTTGTCAGAATATTAATAGATGACCCCAAATTCAACATGATAAAATCCATATCATAGTCACCTATATGGGAATTCATTCTTAACTCGTGACCATTTTTTCAGTCTTTCACCATTCTGGTTAATTTTTTTATTTGGTCGCACAATTGGCTGAGGTTCCTCGACTAGAGATGATAGTTATTCTAAAGAATTATTATCTTCTATAAGTTCTAAACTACTTTAAAATAAGTTCTCTAGCTTGCTTATTTTCTTTGTCAACTTTCTTTAGAATAATTGATCAAATATTTGAGTTATTTCCAAAATTTGTCCATCATCCAATACTTGGACGGTAGCAAATGTCGACACCTGATTTATGTTGAAAAAATCATCACATGCATCAAATAAAAATCCCTTTTCTTTCCGTACATATAACACCACTTTCTTTTGTATTGTCGGTCAAACCCATGGTGCATATTGATATCCTCCAATTGCAACACCTACTCTTATTACGACAACAATATTAGGTTCTCGAGGTTCAACAAAAATATTTTGAATATTTTAATTTACATTTTGAGGTTGGTTCTGGTTTCCCATGTTTTTTTACTTCCATTTAGCAATCAGTTGCAGGAACTCCTCGACAGTCATGTGGTCCAAGTCTTTACAATATGAATACATCAATGTGGTATTAGTCCAGTCTCTGGAAAAATGTCTCCGTTGTCCACAATTATAATAAATAATTTATCCCCTTCCATGACCAAATCCTCCTCGTCTTCCTTGGACTCTAAGAAGACAACCCCCCCCNGTATGCTCTACCATATTCCTCGTCATGACCCATAGATCAACATAATTTAGAATATAAGATAGCATGTGCACTTACTATCTTTTGTAGATACGATAATTTCTTCAATCGATGACCTCTTGTCTGGAAAATTTGACACCAAGGAATTCCTTGTGTTTGAAGCTCCTGATGAAAGATAATTCAAGAAATATGGACATGAATCTTTAAGATGGCATTCAGTTTTGCATCATGTACACCATATCTTTTCTTGAATTTATTTTTGTTTATTGATATCTTGTATTTGAAACGTTAGATTGGCAAGTTGTGTCTGTATTTGCATCATTCCTGCACCATTTTCTCCAACTGACGAAGATTCCAATTTCATAGAAATCTCAAGAGCTCCACTTTGGGATACAATATTCTGTTGCATAAAGGAAAAAAAATATGCGATAACATTGCAACAATAAACCATTATTTATATTGAACATTCAACATCTAGAAGCTCACCTTAGCCATTAGTGTCTTAAATCTTTGGTCGAAGTCCCAAACAGACTTAATCAACAATTGCTTGATTTATTTTAATTTTGTAATACATTGTGACTCAAACTTAGCTTTCTTTAATTCTTTGATTAATCCAATTCGGATTTGATCCAATGTCTTATGAGGGATTCCTGTGGGAACCGTAGAAAATTTCATGTACCAATCAAGAGCACGACCTCTAAAGGTTGTGATCATCTGGGTTTTATTTATAACCTTATCTTGGACCTGTTGCATTGTCCAGACAACTTCACATAGGAAAAAATGTCTGTCAGGTTCTTCCAACCCATTCTTGTTGAGTATAGATAACTTTATGTCACTCCCATACATTCTATATACTTGGGGTATTGTTGAATTTAAATTAAGCATTCCACTAGTAGGAACTCCTTGACTACTCTCTTGACTATTACTATTGCAATGAATTACAAAACCACACTTCAATATACTTCTAGGTCTTACCTCAATTGTTGGAGATGTATGCAGGGTCGTGGGTATGTCATAGTCCTAGTTTAGATATGGTTCTTCATCTTCATCTTCAGAGATAACTGTATATTCCTCCTCCTCATCACAATATTCCAACTCATAGTCCCTTCCTTTGGCCGCACTGCAACTTTCTCTTCTTGTTGCGACCCTTCTTCTCTTTCCCGACCGAAATCTTCTTCAACTCCTTAGGAAACCACCCTCTTTCTCATTCTCACTATTGAAAGAGAACATCTCAGCTCACTCTTGTCCATATTGTTCAATCCTTTCTTGCGACATTACCCATGTTCTTCATGCAAAAAGGTTTAATCGTCAGATTCCATCCTCAAGATCCCTTTTTCGCATACCAACATCTTTATCCATAGCTTTAAAGATTTCAAGTAATGGCCTCGAGGTTCTTGGAAGAAATATATTTCTATATCACTATATGATCTTATCGTTTTGGTTGCAATCTTAGTAATATAACCCTCCAAAATGCTATCAACCCAGAAGTTGATAGCCCTATAGATGGGATTACTGACTCTTTACAACCTTTGGATTAGCTAAGGTGTCCACTATGTGGGTTCTTCGCCTTGAAATTTTTTCCTTTGAGTTGCTATCTTCACCAGCCATTCATGCAACAAAATGGGAAACTCACTAAAGAAAATTTCATGAATATTTGAGTAAATATATCTTTCTAACCATTCAGTCGCATTCAACCGCGATCCTTTACTTTCTTCCTTTGCAAACTCCCTCACTTTGTAATCCAAACTATCTTAAATCTTTGGTTTCGTCGGGTTCTAAAACATGTCCCCTTCACAATGATTCACAGTCTTGGGAACAAAACCTTTTTTAGCATTGATTCCACTAACCTAGGTTTAAAATTCACTATATTTCTAATAAAGCCCAAGATATTGACCCGACAGAGTGTAACTCCATCGTTAACACCTGCGAAGCAAGTGAGGTCTCACTAGAGATACCTATGGGGACTGCTAGAATTAGGATTATGTAGTTAAGGAATGGGATTTATTCATCTCAGCATTAATAAGCCACTCGAATGAAACAGAGGGATGGACTAGCGTCGTCACACACACAACAAGAAAGCAGGTCGATTCGTCGACACATTCACAACATATAAAATATAAAAAATTAAAGCCTATCTACCATCATTGTCATCAATATTCCACAATATTATATCAATATAAGTGTGAAAAAACTCATAAAAATTCAAACAAAACATACACAGATATTACATACATACATATTTAACGTGGAAACCCATACGAGGAAAACCACAAAAGTGCTCTTCAACTGGTATGAGTAATATTTGGAACGCTTTTGGTTTGCGCACATAACTTGTAGACTTCTCTCATAATCCTCTTAACAATAGATGAGTTTTGTTTGTATTTCTTATGCTATCATGTTTTATCCTTCTTTCTGTCGACCTCTTCTCAAGATCATATTTTTGTTGATCTCTTCCTTTGGATAAGAGTCGTTTATTCTTGGATGATACTGTCACATCACCACATGAAGGTACTTCTAAGAAATACAAGGCTATCAAATTCTAAAGGGAAAAGGATCACTAAGGTCATAAGGATCATCCACACATAACATGGATCAACCTTATATACTTCTTACAATTTTTGTTCTAGTCGTCGACTAGTTCTCATCTAATAGTCGAGTGGTTGTTCGAACTGACCCCAGAAATATCGTTATACCAATAAAGGTACTAATGACCCATATTACATTCATCCTCATTCCTAAAAATAGACTATTAGTCTAACTTAACTCACTCTTACATTTATTGTTATCTCAAAACATGTCGAATGCTAGGATTCAACTTACTCTTCTCCTTTTTCTTCATGGCCTTGCTCGCCTTGCGACCAAATTCTTCACATTTCCGACCAAAACTCGTATGCACTTCCCTAGTGCCAACGGGGACCCAAACAATGATGATCCGAGAGACGTGCATACCCCTGAAACTAAAGGAATATGAGACCTGGAAGATCATGATATTATATCTAAGAAATCTTGCAACTGTTGAAAACAAAGAAGGTAAACATTGGTTCCTATGGAAATCCTAAATTTTCTAATATCGGGGATTATTGGGATAATGAGACTATAGGTAAAATCATTGAATTACTACATGAATATCAATATTTGTTCCCTACCAAGTTTTCAAAGATGAATGGTATTGCTAGTGATTTAGGAGAAATGAAGATTCCAATGAAGCTTGATGTAAAACCTATTAAGCAAAGGATGTATAGATTGAATCTGATGCACACAGTAAAAGTTAAGGCAGAGCTTGACATAATGTTAGAAGCGGATATCATTAATCCCGTTGAAGAGACCGTGTGGATTAGTTTAATGGTGGTGCAAGACAAAAAGGATGGTGAAGTTAGAATCTATGTCGATTTGAGAAAACCGAATGACGCATGTCTAGATGATATGTTTCCTACCTAATTTATATATTAAATACTAGAGAATTTTGGGGGTCATGAAGCTTATTCATTTATTTATGGGTTTTCTGGATACCATCATATGAAAATTTCTAAGGAGGATTGACATAAGACCACATGTACGACCGAATGGAGTTGCTATCAGTACACAATAATGTCGTTTGGCTTAAAGCCTTGCCCCGACAATATTTTCTAGAGTGATCATAGCAAAATTTAAGGAGTTCATTAATAAATTCCTAGAGGTATACTTCAATGACTAGATAGTCTATGGAATACTTAAGAACCACATTGAGATCTCAAGGTTAATGTTAGATCGTTGTCGATAGTTTCAGATATCCTTAAACCTAAAAAATGTATTTTTTGTGCTCCAATTGGTATACTATTTGGACATGTAGTTTGTAAACGAGGACTATTGATGGATCCTACGAAGATCGCCATCATAATATATTTTCCTCCTCTGACCTCAATGCAATAATTAAAAAAAAAATTGGGACATAATGGATACTATAGGAAATTTAGAAAAGGTTATGCACAAATCATAGTTTCAATGAAAAAATGTCGAAAAAAAGATATTAATTTCTAGTGGAATGGAGAGTGCCAACGGGCCCTCAACATGTTGAAGGAAAAGATGTTGACAACGCCTATTCTTGTGTTCCCAAATTGGTGAAAAAATTCCATGTACATGTTGATGCATAATCCAATGCTTTGGGTGTAGCTCTTGTGAAACCATGAGAAGGATATATTGATAATCCAATTGCATCTGTTAGTAGGAAATTGTCAACAAATAAAACAAACTATATGACAATAGAGCAAGAAGGCCTAGTTATGTTATATGAATTATAAAAGTTTAGACATTATTTAGTAGGAAGTCATTTTAAAATCTTCATAGATCATTCTACTTTGAAGTACCTAGTAAACAAGATAGGTTGGGGGCGGGGGGAATATGCAGATGGTTACTACTATTTCAAATATATGACTTTGAAATTATAGTTAAGCGTGGAAGGATGAATGTGGGACCCGATCATCTTTCAAGGATAGAGATAGGTGAAGAACCAACTAACTTGGAAAGTAACCTCCCAGACACACAACTCTTTTTGGTGAGGATGGTAGAGAATTTTGAAGATATTTCCCACTTGTTGAATACATTTATGGCACTACAAGGTTACATAGTAGCAAAAAGGAAATATTTGGTTGTCAAAGTTGTAGATTATTAATTGACAGCATGCTAGTTGTATAAGTTAGGACCAAATGATATTCTAAGGAGATGTGTTTTGGAACATGGGAACCTTACAATCCTAGTTGAAGCTCGTGATGGTGTTGTGGGAGGAAACTACGCAGGAAAAGCTACAATGCAGAAAATATGAAGGGCGATAATGAAGTGTCCTATCTTGCATAAAGATGTGAATGGAAATTGCAGTTCTTGTGACGTTTTCCATAGGATTGAGAAGCCTTCAAGGAAGGGTGAGATTCCATTAGTGTTGCAGGTGACGTTGCAAGATTTCAACAAGTGGGATGCTTCTTTTCTTGGTCCAATCAACCCACCAATGAAGAGAACAAGTGTGCGGTTATTATAACTAGGACAGCTTATCTGATCAGATGGGCTAAAGCAGAGCTAGGAAAGCACTGTCACACTATGACTGTTACAAATTTCAAATTTGAAAAGTTCTTTATAATATTTGGATGTCCTTGAGTTCTATTAAGTGACCAATGGACTTACCTTGTAAACAAGACCATTGAAGCATTGAAACAAGAATTTCAAATATATCATTAGAAGAGTTCTCCATATCATTTGCAGGATAATGGAGCTGTCAAAGCTTTTAATAAGATTTTGGAACATGATTTGGCAAAGGTTTGTAATGTGAACCACGGTGATTGGGCTTTGAAAGTCCATGCATTTTTATGGTATTATAGAACAACTTGTAAGAAGTTAGAACGATAGACACCCTTCAGGTTGGTATTTTCACTGGATGGTTTCATGCCAATGGACTATATTGTACCTAGTTTAAGGATTGTTGCATTAACTAGTATGCCAAATATCAGTGCAATAGAAGAAAGGTTGTCACACCTGTTGAAGTGAGAAGAAAACAAGTTTATTGCAGGATTTCAACAACAATCAAAAGGAAAGGAAAAAGTCCTAGTATGATCGACACATTACAAAGAAACATTTGAGTGTGGGGATTTAGTCCTCCAATATGACATGAAGTTATTGAAACATATGGGTAAGCTAAGAATGCACTAGTTGGGACCATATGTAATTAATTATGTGACAAAAAAAGATGATGTACAATTGAAAAACTAAATGGGGACCCTCTAAAGCGACTAATTAATGGAAGCCAACTGAAACCTTACAGGGACAACCGTGCATTTCTCCTTTGAGTGTGGACAAGATTTGTAAGTAAAAAAAACATGAAAAATACTTAGTTATTTATGTTTCTGTCAAATTCTTGGGTGTTGTCACAATTTTTATTTTGTTGAAGTAAGAGTAAGTACATAAAATAGGGTAGTTCTGTCAAAATTTTATTCGTTTTGAAGTAGGATTATGACTAGTCTAAGTAGTATGTCAAAGTCATTGACATGTCACAGTTGCTAAAAGTATATTTAATTGTCACATTTAATGACACGATTAGTGGTAGTGGAAGTGGATATTTTGATCATAAATGCCACACAAGATGCACTTTTGTGAATGGATTGGGTACCGTTACTACAATTCTTACTTGGGATTTGGTTCGAATAACTTAATTTCAGGATTCGTAGTAAAAAGATAGGTAGTGGAGGGATTAAAAGTGCATTTGAATTGAAGCTTGGGTTCATTGTTTACGAAAACGCGAAGTAATTCTAGAGAGTCGAACATGAGTGGTGGAGCGTTGAGAGATCAAAATTCAAGTCTATCAGGATGTAAGATGACCTATCAGGAGTGAGTGTAGAGCATCTTTCAGTTCATGAAATTAACATGGCAGAGGCTATCCTCGTTGTCCGAGAAGAACCATGATAATATCACAATCGATTCTCGTTGAATTACCAAAGAAGAAGAGGACCTTGTCGCACGTAGAAAATATTGAAGGATTCTCAAAGGCAAAGGCGAGGCATGAAACTCAAGCTTCAGGGATTGGATCTACTACCCTGTTTCTAGGGTATGCCCCCCCCCACCAAGAAGACACGTGCACTTCCTGTCAAATTGTCTAACAATGCCAATTATTCTTTAGTGATGCCTCCAATTTTGAAAGGTGCTCTGCTACAAGGATATATGATTGGACATGTCACTAAGCCATCTTATGCAGACCATGACCTTGCCAATTTTTTAGAATTTCAAAAGAAGAACTACATGTAGGAAGTCTGTGCATCACATGGTGCTCCAATCACTCTGGAACTAATAGATGGGCACTTGGGTTGCAACGGTCTTGCATTTTGTCATTGCTAAGAATAACTCACTTTGGACAAACTGCAGAGGTTAATGAATGTGTGAGGAAGTTGTTATCATGCATACATGGACGAATCATGTGGCTTGATGGGCAAGATTTCCATTTATTCATACTTGGTGGCATAGATCACTAGTTTGTGAAAAGCTGGGGGTAGACCTTGCATAACGTTTTGTGGGTAAGAAAGAGACATAGAGATAGGCACTCATATGAAGGATAAGGACAACCTGGAAAAGAACAATGGAGGATATGATGTGGCCTCAATCAATGACAAGGATGCGTGCTTCATAGACAAAGCACTAGAAAATAAAGTGTTGTGAATATGTTGTTCCATTCAAGTCCCAACATCTATTATAGCATTCATGGAGTGGTGCGTAGAAGGAGTGAATGTTTGGACGCACAAGATAAAGGTACACCCTTTCAGTATTCGTGGATTTTATTTTTAATTTCCTTTGTTGCTTTGGTAGAGTTAGAGGATTATCAAGCGACAGAACAAAGAGGGACTTGTCTGGATGCTAGGTATGTGAACCTATGGTACAACGACAATACGAAGTGATAGGCTGACAACAATATTAGTTTTTACTTACATAACGAAGCCATTCAACAGGTTGTTCTAATGGTGAAGTGGATAGAGCCGCAAGTAGTTGCTCGGTTCAGAGAATTTGCTAGACTCAAAGTAGGACCTCACCATATGTATGTTTAGGTACACTGTGACCCTGATAGGAAGTGGTTGGTCACCTGTCATAAACTTACTGAAGCAGACGTACTTGGCATTGTTCAAGGGTGGCCACAAGAATGGAGAATTCTTGTTGATGTAGAATAGATATCACTAGATGTTTCGCACCAATATCTATGACAAGAGGGGACTTCAAGTAAGAATCAAAATGGGGCACATGAGAAAATGACACATCCTCCTAATGTCGATGGTGATGATACTAATCTAGGTCAGTAAGAAGAAGGAGGGAATATTAGAGGAAATTTCAACTCAAAATGGGCCTTTCAACCCTAATTCAAATTCCATGTCATCATGTGTTATCCAATAAAATTGCTTTAAATTGTAAATACCGTATAGGTTTTAAACAAAATTTTAATATAAATTTGGGGATAGGTATCATAAAAAAAGTATTTTTTTGTTCGTATTTTCGACATACCTTCCTGTGTTTTTACTCAAATTTCGATTGAGAGAGCTTGTTGGATGCGAAATTAAATTCCGCATCCAACGTGTATCCACTCAGCATACTTTTGAGGGACCCCGCTACCCCAAAAACAAGAAATACCTGAAAAACGTGATGATGATGTCATTATCACTTTGTTTCAGGTATTTCTTGTTTTTGGGGTAGAGGGGTCTGTCAAAAGTATGCTGAGTGGGTACTCGTTGGATTAAAAATTTAATTTCGCATCCAACGATCTTTCCCGATCGAAATTTGAGTAAAAACATAGGGAGATATGTCGAAAATACAAACAAAAAGTAGTTTTTTTCTTTTCTTCCTCCAAAATTATAAATATTATTTTATTATTTTCCTTAGAAGGCCCATTTTGAATTGAAATTTCCTCTAATGAGAATAAATTGCAACACCAATGGACTCTAGGGTCAGGGACAAGATGAAAGCTACAACATTGGCCCTTATTCAGAGAAAGAAGGCAAAGACACAAAAGCAAAAGGCAGAAATGTCACTTATTGATGATGATTTTAATATCTTATTTGAAAGAATGGGTGAAGTGGCAGAAAAAACATGCAAGTGTACAAAAGACAAGACCATTTATTTATTTCGAGGCTTGAAGGATTATCTCAAGGAGATCAGAAAATTTGTCCAAGCTATTCAAGTTGTACCAGTTAAGTCTAGAGGTACACAACCGAGTAATATCAATCCAGATGAGGACGTAATACCTCAGTTATCTTCCTTCGTGGCTAGTAGGGTAGACTTAGAATTACTACCATGACCATTAATTTTTTTTGAAGTTGGGTTGTAGGAGTAAGCCATCAATTGAACTACATCAAATCGAAGTTGTCGATGTTACATATATTTATGCTACAAAGTATTCAACAAAAAGTTTCCAAGGAGATCAAAGTGTGTGAAGAAGCCACTTATGAAGCAATGACTAGGTTTTGTACACATTAGAACACCCTAAAAGAACAATGTGTGCAGCACCAGAAGGAACGATACGAGCTGAATCAAGAAATGGAGAAGTTGCATAATGCTTTCGCAATAGCCTGTTGTGCAGTGCCAAAGGTTGAAACAATTAAGTAGATGACTATCAAAGTAAATATGCTTTGACTAGGGGAGTTATTATAGTTTTTATGCAAAAGATTTAAGAACTAGAAGCAAAATTAGTGCCTAGCACCACACCAGAAGTTGCTAAAAATAGAAATAAAGAGGTGCAAGATGATATGATGGGCATCAAGGATTACGAAGTCAAATGTGCACAAATATATGAGAAAACATAGTAGGCATGGGCATTAGTCTTGGATGTTGCTACGTTGTAGAACACCACTGCTATGTTGGATGAGATGCAAAATAAAATTCCAAGTCTGAAGGATCTTTTAAAGACTCTGTCACAAGTTGAGAGGATGGTGAAAGCCACAGAGAATAGGGCATTACAGGGTGAAGTCAACCAGTTGCAACTAGAACAGCAAAAGAGGAAAAAAGAGTGGAAGAACTAAAAAAAGAGGTAGAAAGAGTCTCTGAGTTGATTGAAGGAGCACATACAAAAATAAAGAAAGTCGTTGCATGGACAAATGCCCAAGCTGAAAGGCCTATTACTATGGAGTTAGTAGCGGAAGCATCCCGATAAAAGGAAAATGTGCAACAAACGATTGAGGCAATGAAAAAAATGTATGCAGATTTTTGTCCCAATGGAAGACACCACAAGAGTAGGCTTAAAGTGGCTTAGGACGAGCCCTATGTGAGTGTTGGCTCTAGAAAGTCTTTTGGGAAGCAGTTTTTGTGTGAAAAAGGTTGTGGAGAAGTGGTCCTTGAAAGAAGGACGCATCCAAGAAATAAGGAACTGGGGAATTTTGATGTCAATGCAGAGTAAGTTATGGGTGGGTTAATGAGTCTAAATAATGGGCAGCCATCATAAAGCCTATAAATATGTAATGGGTTGGGAATTTCAAGGTTAGCTAGTTGATAGAGTACGTTGCTGAGAAAGAAAGGTCTTTGGTTTTGATATGAAGACAAGCACTCATGAGGATATGGTATCACAGAGTTGCATGGGTTGGTATTAGTTGTATGTTGTAGTTGTTTCTTTGCTTTATATTTTATATGGAATGCAAAAGATATGTCGAAACTCTATTGTGTTCAATACCATGGAGTCTAGTTCACTCCTGTTCACTGTTGTAGAAACTTGGTTCTTCTAATTACCATAGATACCTCGGGCGAGAATTCACCTGTTTTGCAGGTGGTATGGATAGTTCCAAAAAATTGGGGTGAGGTTTATTGGTGAATTAGTTTTCTGGGGTGAGGTTTATTGGTGAATTAGTTAAGTGAACCTAGGTCAAAATAGATTTGTGCCAACAACAACTAATCATATTCAAATCTCCATGATTGTTGTAAACATGAACATTCCCATAAAGCCATCATTTTTAACTGTAATCCACCGATCGATTGAAGGGTTAAACATATAACATATGTGCTTCTCAGGAACTATAATCCAGTCACCTGGAAATCCATGACCATTAACTGCAACCCAGTCACACCACTCTATAGTGCACGTTATGAAGGAACGACATTGCGGAAGTGAATCCACATGAATCCAAATATTATCTTCACAATCATACATCATCACCTCTCGTTGAGTGAACACGTACTTTGAGTTTCAGTGAACACGTACTTTGAGTTTCCAGAAGAAGAAACTACCCCAATATTGGTCCCCATATCTTCCCACCTGCATTTAGATTGAAAATTTGTACACTTTTGTGGAATTCACATCCACTAAATACATGAATTTACCTTTGATGAAAAACCGTGGCATGCTAAGTGGTGCTGTTGTATCATAGGAGGTAGAATTTCACACCTGTCTTCCTCCACGTTATAATTTTCTGCAGTCAAGAGATGGTTGTAACTCTCGTTGACCTCACCAGCGTGGTAGACAAGTCCATTGGAAGAAGAAGAAGAGACAAAGCAGAGAAGAAGGATATAGAGGTGTAGGCATGGCATCTCTGCGCCTCTACATCTCCAACTCGAAGTCATAAACATATACAATCTTTATAGGTCTAATGTATGGGATGCATCCATTTATGATAACTAGCTTCTGAATCAGAGCAACACATTGACACCATACTGAGATCATCAATGGGATTTAGCATTTTCCAGGTGCCATTCAAAGGGTCATATATCATTATTATAGAGACGAAACTCACCATCGGATCCTTTTGAATAAAGCATATGAGTTATTGGGCGCTCTTCTAACGTATGTTTTTGTCCATGTAGAAGTGAGGGCTATTCACAAGCAAGGTTGCCCCCTCTCCCCTACCCTTTTTGGCATTTACATTGATAAGTTAGAGGGTTGTTTAGAAGAAGCAGGTTGTGTTGGTACGATCTTAGCTGGAATAGTCACCATCCTTCTTATTTATGCTGATGATATTGTCCTTATGGCAAGGTGTTCTTCTGCTCTTGATAAGCAGCTTCGACTCCTCAAAGATTTCTGCTCTAACATGGGTATGACTGTTAACACTGACAAAACAAAAGTTATGATTATCAAATCCAAGAATGATACATACGCTAATTTTATGTATGAAAATAGCAACTTGGAGGAATTGTCTTATTACAAGTACCTAGGAATTGATATTCATCACAAGCTCAACTGGAACTATAGCATTAAGAAAAGGATTAACGGAGGGTGGAAAGCTTACTTTGGTCTTGAAAATAACTGTAAAGATGCAAACCTCATGATGTGGGATAAAAAGAAGCTCCTTTTTGAAACTCTAGTCACTCCTGTCATCTTGTATGGGTGTGAGGTTTAGGGTTGCAGCATCTCTCAAGAATCCTGGAGAAAGATCGAGAAAATCCAGAAGCATTTTATAACTTATAACCTCAAAATAAAAAACAATACACCCTATCCTATTCTCCTTATAGAAGTAGGTATTTCCCCCATCAAGAGCCTAGCTATGACTAGACTCCTGTTATGCAAGAACAAAATCAATAACACGAGAGACCATAGACTCCCTAAGATAACTTTAAACTCCAGCCAAAACCACTTAAGGCTCAAGCGTGGGTGGTATAAAGATACCAGGTCTTGGTTAAATCACTGGGAGATCGATGAAAATGTTGCTTTGCAGAATATTAATAACATTAAAAATATTATTTCTTCTAAGTTTAAAGAAAAATTGTGGTGTGAGAAAGATCTCGAGGCTAAAAGAAAATTAAGATATTATAAGGAGGTCATCAACCCTACTCTAGAAGATCAAAAGTATCTCTCTGTTTTGATCAGTACTAAGAAAAAATTAACCTAGCTAAGATAAGAACGAACTCGCATGAGCTCCATAGTGAAACTGGTCGTTGGATAGTCCCTAAAACACCATGGGTAGAAAGGATCTGCCACCTTTGTGAGA
>LPNX010946581.1:43284-171743 GCA_001517045.1 Pseudotsuga menziesii
TAAAATATAATGAAATATTAAAAAACATTTATTTAAATTTTGATTAACGCAACTTTTGCTGGTGTAAGCCTTTGAATTCTGGTCTATTGGAGGGGGAGCAGACGTCACAAGAGGCCTCTTAGTCATGTGCAGAAATCCATGATGCAAAAGGATTCTATCCATGGGCTGACTATATTAACAAATAGATCACTGTTTCTTTACAAGTATGTTTGTATGTGCCATCAATTCATCATTGTAATGCCTGGCCCATGAACGCAGTAACTTCAAAACAAAATGCTCACATTTATAATTATAGCAAACGAGAGAGCGTTGGCTATGGCTGTACAGTCATGGAGTGGGTGTATGTGTTTTGTTTATTGTTCATTTTCTTTTGTTATGTCCCATGCATAGCAGGGATATATAGCGATCGCTTTATTTTGTTTATCCCTTCTGCACAGGTTCAAATTTGTTTGGATTACAAAAAATCACTCTTCAGATGCATGCTTCGAATTACAGTGCTATGGAGTGTAGGTGGCAGTTGATGGATTGCATTGCAATGCTATGGATTACAAATTCAGGAATAAAATGATGTTAAGTTACCACTTGAAAACATAAAACCCCAATGAATCCCATCTTGGCTTACATAGGAACTTAAATGAGCAAGTATTGCTAGAACATGAGGCAAATTACATGACTTACCTCCATGGTTAAGTAACGATGGTTGTAATACTAATGATTCCATGTGTGGCTCTTTCTTCTCTCCATGGTTAAGTAACGATGGTTGTAATACTAGTGATTCCATGTGTAGCTCCGTCTTCTCTGCCAAGTATAAAGTTGTTAAACAACCCATACATTGTATTAAATTGTCAATTGTATTATGCCATAGTATTGAATTGAATTCCAACAACCACACATATCAACATTTAGTGAAGGATGAGAAAACGTAAATGTATAGGTATAGTTAACCTGCACACATGGAGTTGTAAAAAGCGCTCAGAGTGCGCTCGAATCCCGCTTTCGTTCCATAATAAAGGCTTCACTTTGAAACTTGGTGTAGGTGTAGAAAGTAGGAGGTCAGGGGACAAGAAATACTAAAAATAAGGAGAATCCCTCATAACATGATAAATACCAACCTTAATATCTAATGAACTTGTGACAAATAATTGAAAATTCAAAATTGATTTGGTGTTATGGTGTTTTGAGAGTTGTACATTCGAACAAGGTCTACATTGAGCAAAGGATCATTTAAATTTCATGTGAGTGAAAAGGTGATGAGAGTTACACTTACGTCATACAAAAGTGGGCTCCACACGGGCTTTTCTTAATGCATGTGCCAAGTCTAAGTGTATCCCCCTTATTAGTAATGCTCAATAGAGTATTTTGTCAGTCAAATGTATTTTATGAAGGAATGTCTAGTTGGAAAGCATTTTCTCCAATCTATTCAAGGATATTGTATGGACCATATCACAAAAGTTTCAACTTTCTGTATGGACCAGTGAAGCATTTCTTATTTAGATGTAACCAGACTTGATACCTAATTTGGAATGAATGAGGAGTACGATGTTGATCGTGTCAGGCCTTAGCTTTTGCATTAGCTCATTGAAACATTTAATGTGCTTTATTATGAATGTTGTAGATTTGGTTTCGAAACTTCAATGCTTTTTCAACTTCTCCTCCTTAGAAGTCGGTGTCATTCGATTGTGTCAATGAGATGATCAATTTGATGGGCACGGAGGGTTGAAATCCATAACAGATTTGGAATGGACATTTTCCCATAGAGTTGTGATGAGCACGATTGTAATTGTGTTGTATGTATGGGAGACTTTGATCCCATGTCTGGAAGTTCTTGTGGTTGTACATGCGAAGCAGTTGTACTACCAAGCGATTCACAACTTCCGTATGTCCGTCTGTCTCTGGATGGAAAGTTGTTGAAAAAGAAAGTATCCTGTCAAGCTGTTTCCAGAGTCTTCCAAAATATGCTGACAAATATGACATGTTCATCGGAAATTATGGTCGTTGGAATGCCATAATGTTTCCAAATATGTTCGAAGAAGAGCTGAGCAGTTTATTGTGTTGTTGTAGTATTCTTGCATGGAATGAGGATAGCCATCTTGGAAAATATGTTGACAACTACTAAGATCGTGTCATGCTAATGTTTCATAGTAGGATATCCCGTCAGGTAGTCCATAGAAATAGATTCCCATGGTCTACTTGGAACCGACAAAGGTTTATAGAGTCATTGCGGTCAATTTGATGGTTTAGTAATGACACAAACCACGCAGGATCAAATGTACCTATTGACATCATATTTAGGTGAAGGCCAGTAAAACTAATTTTGGAGCATAACAAGAGTATTTGCTACTCCAAAATGTACTGCAGTCTTTCTGTAGTGCACGTCCCAAATGAGCCGGTGTCAATGCCCACCAGTTGGTACACAAAGTTTTCCAAGCTTGTATAGCAAGGTGTCTTTTAGGAAGTACTCGATAGTAGAAAATGTGTCTGTCTGAAGCTATCGATAAATTGTAGATAAGTCGTAGTATACCAAATAAAATTGTGGCCAAGTGGTGGTGTCATAACCTTGCATACTTATCAATGTGAAAATTAGAGTAATGGGTGGTCAGTTGAGACAATCAACGACGACATTGGCTTTACCTTTTTGATACTTATTTACCAACTGAAATTGTTGTAGGTAATTAATCCACTTGAGTTGTCTGTAATTTCGACTGGGACATGGAGAACTCTAAGTACTTGTGGTCAGTGAGGATGACTATTTACTTCCCAAGGATGTAATCTCTCCATTTCTTAAGGGCTTACACAAAGGCATACATTTCCTTCTCATACATCGAATACCTTCTAATAGTGTTGTTGAAAGTTGCAGGATGAAAAGTGACTGGGTGATTATACGAAGTGATCACTGCTCCTAAAGCATACTGTGATTCGTCCATTCGTCCATCTCAATCTCAAAAGGCTGATGCAAATCAGGTAACACTACTACTAGTGCAGTACAAAGCTTGTTTTTGAGTTGCTCAAAAGCTTGTTGTTGTGTCAGTGTCCATTTGAAGACAATTTTCCCTTTTCCCTTAGTCAAATGATTTAAGGGCTAGGCTATGTGACTGAAGTCAAGTATTAATCGTCAATAAAAATTTTCCAAATCAAGAAAAATTCTTAGTTCATGAATGTTTTGAGGAATGAGCCAATATTTGATGATTTGTACTTTTTCAGGGTCGATATGAATTCTTGCAGAGTCAATTACATACCCCAAATATTTGATGCTATTCATAAAAAATGAGCATTTTTCCATGTTCAAATATAGTCGATGTTGCTGGAGAGTGTGGAAGACTTGTCAAAGCTTTTTGACATGTTATTCCCATGATCGACTGAAAATAAAGATATCATCGAGATAGGCAATGATACACTTGCCGATGAAAGGTCGTAGAAGGTCGTCCATATATCTCATGAAAGTCACAGGTGCATTGGTTAAACCAAAAGGCACGACTAACCATTGAAACAATCCTTCCTTGGTCTTGAAAGCAATTTTCCATACATCAGTAGACTCGATTGGAATTTGATGATATCGCAACTTGAGGTCGAGCTTCGTAAATAATTTAGCACCTTTTAGACAGTCGATGAGTTCGTCTATCCTTGGAAGAGGGTATCTATTCTTCACTGAAATTTTGTTGAGAGCCCGATATTCGATGCACATGCGCCAAGTCCCATATTTCTTTAGAACAAGGACGACTGGACTTCTACAAGGAGAGGATTTGGGTCAGATGTGACCTTTGTTGATCAAATCCTAGATTTGTATATGGATCTCTTCATTTTCAAGAATGGATCTTCTGTAAACATTTGCGTTAGGTAATCAAGAACTAGGAACAAGTTCAATGGAGTGTTTTACTTTCCAATGTAGAGGTACTCTGTTTGGCTCTTGAAATACATTCCATTATTCCTCAAGAATGTGGTTAATCTATTTCTATTGTTAGGAGCTGTGCTAGTCAGTGAGTTGACTGGTTGTTGCAGTCTTCCTAGAATTATGAGGATATATCACGATCATATGAGCATGGTTGATAAGCTTCCTTGTTTGTTTACGAGATATCATTGTAACCATTGGTGTAGGTTGTCACTATGATATTCCATACCACTGGTTCCAAATTTTGACAATCACCTTCTCTGGTCATGACTGATAACTTCCATGTTGATCCCATAGGTAAGGTTTTCCAAATAGGGCATCGTCTACGAAAAGCGGCGCAACGTCACAAAGTACTTCATATTCAAAGGGATTAATTAAGCAGGTGAGTTTGCATTGTCGGGTGATCCTTAGTTCCTTTTTATCATTCATCCAAACGATATTATAAGGCTAAGGATGTGGAGTGGTGACAAGACAAAGTTTCTTCACAAGATATTAAGAAATAAATTTCTTATGGTTACCATTATCCACAATGAGATGTAATGGGTTGTTTTGAATGCATATATGTGTATGGAACATATGTTCTCATTCCTCCTCATCGACGATAGTCAAGGATGCCGAAGTGGTCGATGTCTATGTCAAAAGGGTCGATGCATCGGGGTAGAATTATACGAGGGGTTTATAGGACAAGTCGGATGTCAACAATTTTGCCAAAAATCTCTTCTGAGCTTTGCATTTTGACGTATCATGCCATGATAAATTGTGATAATCACACCATTTATCGACAGGAGGATACTTCATATGTTCCCTTTTGTATTTTTGAGAGTGCTTTTTGTGATAGTTTGGACTTGGTGGAGTCAGATTAGAAGGTTGTCTTGACTTATCAGATTCATATGGTGATTTCTTGTCGGATGTTCGAACAGTCAACTTGGACGTGAAATGTGCTTTTCCTTTCATTAGAGGAAATTTCAACTCAAAATGGGCCTTTTAACTTTAACTCAAATTCCATGTCATCATGTGTTAGCCAATGAAATTGCTTTAAATTTGAAACACCATATAGGTCTTAAACATTTTTTTAATATAAATTTGGGGATAGGTATCATAAAAAACTACTTTTTTTGTTTGTAATTTTGACATACCTCCTCGTGTTTTTACTCAAATTTCGATCGGGAGAGCTCGTTGGATGTGGAATTAAATTCTGCATCCAATGAGCTCTCCCGATCGAAATTTGAGGAAAAACAAGGGGAGATATGTCGAAAATACAAACAAAAAGTAGTTTTTTTCCTTTCTTCCTCCAAAATTAATAAATCTTATTTGATTATTTTAACTATTATTTAATTAACTTTTTTTAGGAGGCCCATTTTGAGTTGAAGTTTCCTCTAATGTTGTTTAGATTCAAGTTTGTTGGTGTAGTGGAATGTATATGCAATTATACTGACAGTCGAAAACTCCATCTCTTGCTAAATGTACGAGGATAATCCGCTGACGTACTTCAGGACAAGCAATTTCTCTTCTTCTTGGACGCTAAGTCTAGCCATGAGTCGATAAAACTCATTGGTGTAACTCTGCATGGAATGGTCTTTCAATTTCCTTAACTGTTGCCACTTCTTATACTGCTGCTCAATGTACTTGGGCGGGTAGAACTGCTTTCAGACGTGTGTAACAAATTTATCCCATGTGTCTATGGGGTCTCCTTCTCATTCCATCTTTCTCGATATATTCTCCCACCAGCAGTGCACACAGATTGACATCTTTAAGGATGCAATGGTGATATTTTCTGCTTCAAAGAGTTGATTCACATAGTAGTAGGATTCAAATTGTTGTACCCAATTATCGATAGATTCCACGTCAATCTTTCCTTCAAGATTCAGTATGTCCATATTCATTTGTACTTTGAAGGGGTTCATTTTTTCAGAGTGAGATATACTGAGGATTCTCCAGATGTCGTATTGAATCTAGGTTCACACTGAATTGGGAGAACATTTAGGTTCGCTAGCGAGCCAATGCTTTTCTATGAGTTTCTTTGTCTTGTGAGTTGCATGTTTATTGATTGTTTCTTTGGCCATCTTTTCTGAAGTAGAAGGTAGTGTCTTCCTGTGTTGCGACTGGTTTGAACAAGCATAATTCATGTAAATTCGTTCGAATTTCCTACAAAAATTAAGCTTTGAATCTTTCTATGATACTAATGATCTGGGTGCCCCAGTGTACGTCGGATGACAACAGTTTAACTGAATGAAATGAGCACTCTTATGGCATAAGCATATTAAGAATAAGAAAATCAGGAAATACACTATGCAGCTAGAAAGTAAAAACACAAAAAAATGCAAGAATTCGAACCAATCTTTGTTATTTGATTACTTTTCTATTATTTTCCTTTATATTACAATAGTGTACATGCTAGTATATAGAACACTAATATGATTGGGTGACTATTTGTTACGTTTAGTTACAAATAATTTAGAATGATTCGGTAGTTCAACCGTTACAGAAAACTAGAAGACAAAGAGATAATCTGCCATAGTCATGTCGAGATGTTGGAGTTGACTCTGCATGTCAAGATGCGAAACCTGTTGAGGTTCAGACTTGTCGGATTGATGCTAAACCCGTTGAAATTGATAAACATGGAAACTACTGGGTGGATCAAAAAATTAGGGATACCTTGTATATTTTTCTAGGGAAAAACCAAAACCTGAAACTGAGAAGAACAAATTCATGTTTAGAGTTGGAAGACGCAGATCAAAATATGTCACTGGTCGAATTTGTAAAGATTCTGATAAGAAAATATGAGAAATAAAACATGGAAAATGGGCTAATAAATAACCTAAGTCTACGTGGAAGATGCAATGGGTGAACTAATTGAAGATGCCACATCATATGCCAGTATTTCTTAAACAAGAGGGAAACAACCCCATGATCATATATCTGCAGGTTCATTTCCGGATTTCTAAATTATTTTTCATTTGGGTGCTTGCAAAAGAGTTCTAATTCCTTAAAATCATTCTAATAAAACAAATATCTATATGACTATATCCTTTGTTTTTTTGTTTTATAATATTTGATAAGATTAATGTGGTATAAAAAATGTTCACATGCATCAAATAAATATTCTATACATATGTACTAAATATTTTCCAGTTTCAAATTTTAAAATTTGCAATTAGTTTAATATTTTCCAGTTTTAAAGTTTAAAATTTAAAACTGGTATGTGTCCTACAATATTGGTATATTCTTTAACACCTCTTTGGAAACAAAACAATGGAGTACTTCACATGGTATCAATCCAAATTGATACAAGTCGTTGGAAAATTATTGCACCTTGTATTGTGAAGCAATCTATGACATAAGCATGGAAAGCTACTACTGGGTCAACAATTGTTTCATAGATCCAGTTAGAATGGAACAATACAATCTTGAAGAATATGAGGATTTTCTAGTGGAAATCACCACGAGACTTAAAGGTTTGCATGAAAGCACTATTACGTTTATTCTTGTATAACATGTTATTTCAGTCTCTAGAGACGTTTTTATACCATCTCCTTTTACTGGGAATATAGGATATACAGTATGGGTGCTCAAGGAAATGGTGTCACAAAGAAGTGGTTCCTCAACTAGATTGCTTTTCTTAAATAAGAAAAATAAGAGGGGGACAAAACCAAGGATCATGGATGAATATAATGAAGGTTATGTGGGATTAGATAAGAAACTAATTGCAATTGTGGATTCAAATTCTTACATTAATAGAAATTATAATCATGGCAACGTATCATTTAGATGCATTTTCTTCTTGTTATCTTTTATCTTCCACCTACAATACCTTTTACTTTCGCTAGATTTCTTATGCAATATAACCTATTACGCTTCATGAACATGATTTCAAAGGGAGCAAGAGATTTGGTTGAGAATCTATAGAATCTGCAATCCATTTCCAGAATAAAAAGTTTTCTACTAGATTTATAATTATATCTATAATTATATTTTAACTGTCCCCATAGTGAAATAACATAGACTGTAAAGGAAAAATCAAACTATACAAGAAGATACAAATTAAGTTAGGTTAAATGTTTCCCATGTCTACATTGCACCAAAATCCCATGCTTTGGAATCCTATTTTTGGCCTACTATTCTTGTTCTTGGAACAAGAATAGTCCTATTTGAAGCGACTTCGGCATTTCCCTCTGCAATGAGCACATTCTTATCAACCAGGATGAAGTTGACAAAGACTTTCACGCTTCCTTACAATTGTTTCCACAGTATTCAGATTGGTAATCAACATTTTGAGCCATCATAACCTATATGTTTATTCTTATAGATAGCATTTAGACAGGGATTGTTCAATGGATCTTCTATCTAGAGACCAAATACGATTCTAGTTATAATCCACCCTAGTTCACCACGATGAGAGTCTTGGCATCTTATCATGAAACAAAAGCTCTTTTCTTAGTTTCCATTTACTAATTTTCCAACGATAGATTTAAAAATGAAACAGTTGAGGGAAAATCATTCAACTATATTTCATAGTTGAAACATATAATTATTGGTGAAAAATCAATTAGGAAGCAATATTATTTGGTTTATCGTGCAGTAAAATATTATTCAACATAAAAGAGACATTGATGCAAAACTAAAAAAATGAAAAAAGCTTGGTTAGATGTATCACTAAAATATTTCATAAAGCACTACCCCTGAAGAGTAAGAAATTAGACCAGATAGCTTATTTTTTGCCAAAAATCCCTTGTCAGATAGTTGAACATGGGTTAAAGCATCCCTCAAGAGTTAAAAATTAGCCCAGGCATCTTATTTTTGGCCAAAAATCCCTTGTTAGGAAGTTGAATATGGGTTAAAGAAACTATAACTTAATCGGAGTAGTATATGAATTCGATGATTTGAGTCAGAAGACGGCTATCGTCACTGGTTTCTGGGCCAAATGGGATTTTTGAAAACAACCCAAATTCAGTTCCATTTACACGCTCTCTTTTGCTGGAAAGGATTGTTCCATTTAATGCCCTGCATCCTTCAATTTGGAAATTTATCAATTTCAATGCATGGCATGGTTGTCCTCACACCTCGGCGTTATCTTCAAATTTATTCCTACACCCATCGAACCCCTTTCTATTCTCCTCCTGTCTTTTCCTTTATTACCTATCAAACCCCTTTGGCTACAATTTTTCTACTCTCTTCTTGGCATCTCGACATGCAAATCCCAAATTGTTCGAACAAAACACATCAAAACATAGCCTACTCTTATACTAGTTAGCCTAGCTGGTGCTCACTAATATATTAAGATGAGAAATTTATTAATGACCAAATCATAGGTCAATACAATTAGTGTTTTATGCACATAAGTGTAGACAAAAATGGACATAAGAATGAGACAGAACTGATTCACATAAGAATGACAAAGCATGTATTGATTAATCATTGAGTGTTGAAATGTCTCATTAATCAATGGAAAATATCTTCCATATCATATACAACTTAATAAAAATATTTGTGGACTAGAGAAATCTCATTATGGATTTCTAATACGTATCTTCAAATAGCTTTTGGGTAGTTAATTTTCTCCACATAAGTGATGGATTTTGTTGCCCCATAACGAGCAAACATTTACAAAACCTCTAAATTTGGCTTCTCGTCCAAATATTTCTTATTCCTGATTGAATCAGTCTCAACTAATTTGACCCGCAACTCTTATTCCGCAAACTCAATTCTGCAATTGATTTTTCCGCAATCGTCTTTCCACAAGAAATATTTTCGCAAGCTTGATTCCGCAACTCAATCTTTCTACAACTGAGTTTCCACAGCTTAGTTTCTGCAAGAACATTTCTACAAGCTCCTTTCCTCAATTGCATTTCTGCAAGAATCTTTCCGCAATTGCGGATTGCGGGTATGCAATTCCCAATTTTCCAAAAACATACTTCCGTAATTATGCAGCCATAATGGTCCTTTCCGCAATCGGATTGCAGATTGTGGATACACCTTCCCACTTTTCCAAAAAAGGGGATTCCACAAATTTCCTTCTGCAACTTCCTTTTCCGCAATCCTTCTGAGCTGTCAATCTCTTGCAGGCTCCTTCCTGACCTTTGATATGAGATCATATGTGGATCTCACCTTAACGTTGCAGATCTTCACTTTTCCTTGCGGATCGCTTATCTCCCATGCAGGTTCACTTCATGAATCTTTTCCCCCCGTCGATCCATCCTTTCTTCTTTAATCGGGATCGTCCAATTTTAACTATGATCTCTGCAACTCTATGTCGATTGATCAAAGCATCGATTAGTCGGTCTCTTTCCAATTTAACCGAGCTTGTCCTGGTTCAATTTTGAACTTCACCTTTGCATAACATTTATAAAGGAACACTGATCCTGTTAGTGATCAATGACATAGGATTTATTCATGCATTTCTTGCATAGCGATTCATCAACCAATCGCTATAACCTTCCACTCTCAAAATCCCTAAATTCATAATAGGACACACATAGATCTATCAACCATTAACATAGATTAATAAAAAATTCAACTGATTAAATAATACACTCAGACAGAGTTGCAATTACACAGAGATATGTCGAAATAGGCTTTCCTTCATTCAATACAATGAAAGTGTATATTCACAATTATCTTAGAACCTGCATTCTTCTCCTCTTAGCTCTGGTACAATCATGACTAGTTATCTTTCCTTGGCCTGATTTGTCCCTGATTGGCCACCCTCTTAGCCATATTTAAATTGTTTAGCTATCCCTTAGCCATATTTACATTGGTTGGATACCTCTTAGCGAGATTTTACATTGTTTGGATACCCATTACTGCCTCAAAGGATTACAAAATATATACAACAAGACTCATTAATCAATTCTGGTTTAGATCCTCAATACACTCAACAATATGCTAACTAACTCTAGTTAAGGAAAACTCTCAAGCCTATCCTATGAATAGCTTCCATTAGGTGAGGGATTTGTTACATGACTCAAAGTTTGACTCTATCATTCATTCATTCACCTAGTGACTCACCTAAATGACTCATCATCCATATAGAATCACATTTAAACATAGGTTTATTTACGATATAATAGTTCAAGGACTATTAATTCAGGAAACGGAGGACCCCTTCTAGGTCTGATCCAAACATTGGGCTTGGATTTGGATGGAGAGCAGGATTCTCCTACATCACACTCCCCAGGAAGAAATAAATATGACCTTGTGGTCATAAGATTCCATCTTCATTATTCCAGGATCCTGAACTTTGTTCTGCAACTGTTCATTCATCTCATTATGTTGATCTGTCTTTGTCATCTTCCATTCTCGTGGTTTCCATATTTTATGTTGCAATGATCCACTAGCTTTTATTCTGCAAAATTCTTCTGTCATCTATCTTCTACTGTTGTTTTGCTTCTTTTCTCTGCTTATGTAAATATTCATTCTTTCTTCATTCCTTCTCTAATACAACTTCACCATCAACATCCTTAGTTCTTCAATCTCCATGTGCAATCTATCCTTTGGCTGGTATGCTTGGATCCTCTTGTTATGAAACTATTGTCATTCGTTTGGGTCTCCCTTGCCCTCTACTAGCTTACAAGACAATTCAGTGTTTCAACCTTCCATCTGATCTTTTCCAATGTTGCAATCAAGAATTAAGCAATCGTCTTTATCAATCCTTGGATTGATCAACCAATCTTCCAACATTTCTAACTCTTCATCAGAATTTCTGAGGTTAGAAAGTTTTTCTTTGTCTTCATTATCCAAATATATAGCAACAAGTTCTTCTAGGTACTAATCACCCTTTTGAGACAATATAGTTTCTTCTTTTGTCATGAAAAAATTCTTTCTCTGTTGACCTTCACTTTCTTCAATACCTGCAAACACACAGCAAAAATCAATTTCAAATACATGAGACTTTGAAGTCCTTCTTGATATTTTATTTGGCATCATCCCTTTGTGTTGGTATGAAAATAACAACAAAATTTTAACATCATCAATTTATTCAACAGTCTGAGCTGCATGATGAATACAATCTTCATAGGATACCATCTCACCTCTTACTACAATAGAATTATATTATGTCGTCATGCTTTTGGAAAGCACATCTTCTTTTTCTTCAAACTTCATAATGGTCCAAGGTGACTGTTCAACTTTTTTGTTCATCAGAATGTAATTCTGATTCTTCCCTATAGAAATGTATTTTCACATTTCTTTTTCTTCCTTCATATTTATATCATCTCCAATTGACTGTGTTCCTCCATAAAGCAACTCATCAATGATCTCCTTTTGTTTCAATACTTCATACCTTTCCTCATTTGAGAGACTTTCTTCATCATATTTGACTTCATCAAATTTTAAGAAAATTTCAAAAGACTTCCTATCATCTTTAACAAAACCTATAATCACTAACAAATCATCAGTCTAAAAAACATAATACCTCTTGGTCTCATTTGGCCTCACAATCATCGCCTCCATAAGTTGATCTGCACTTTCTACAAAATCCATGTGACTTTCAACTAGTCTCTCCTTTTCTGCATCCTCACTCACATCTTCTCTCGACAATGGGCCATGTTCTGGTTCACATACCAAAACATCCATCTCAAACTCAATTATCCTAAGGTCTTCCTTCAATCTAGTAGACATATTTTTCTTTAGCTTCACCTATAGTGAATTCCATTTTACCTTCTTTATTTTCATGATCCAACCATACCTCTCGTTCCCTTTCTGTAGCACAAGATCCAAATGAATAAGTTGCAATCCTATGCCAACTAATTCTAGGTCATTCCTGTTGATGTCTTCTTCCTTAACATATTTTCTTCTGCTGGGAATTTTCTTTGAACCTTTGCAATGACTTATAGTAGTCACCATCTCCATCTTATTTTCTTCTAGGAACTTCATCTTGTTCACTTGTGAACTGCTCCCAAGTGTCGTATCAGAAAGTCTTCATACCTTCTACTATACCTCAAGAAGGTATCTCTCCTTGAGGTTGTACTTTTGGTCTCTCTAGTTCTTCTCCTTTAGAACCTTTTTGAGCAACCTTCTTTTGATCCTCTTGGATTCGGTAGATCCACTTCTCCTCTGTGAACATTCAACTTGTTCCCTTTCTTGTCCAACCTCTGTTGGATCCTTAGATTCTACCACTGCTTCTATTTTCTCCAAGAGTTCACAAATTCTTCATTAAGAATACAATTATACTTGATACATGTACTCTAGATTCCATTTCTACAGTCAAACCATTCCTGTTTGTTTCAAAAAATTCTTATACCAGAGTTAAATAAAACATCAATCAGTCCATACCTTGAAGACTTTTCCACTTGTATAGCTGGCTGAAAACATTTCCCTTGTATGCAATTATTGATTTAAATCAATTTTGAATAATCTCACCTGACCAACCCTCTCAACACAATTGTTAGTCTTCAACTTTAACATAAATTGAAAATCAGAATTTGATTTACCTCTTGGCTCTGATCTGATATCTAACAATCTTCACGCAGAATATTCTATACTCTTCTACCTTCACACATAATTATTTTTATGCTTTGATACCACTTGATGGTATCAACATGAGCACTCATAGAAACATATCAGACTTATGCTATGATATCTCACTTTATGTATAGAACTCAACCTGCAAGAGCTTCTTTCTCTGATACCACATGAAGCAAACTGGGAGCCCCAAATCTCCATATCCCAACTACTCTTCCCAAGATTTATTTTTCTCTACATTTAGAAAATCTCTAAATTTCTATTCTCAGCCAAATATTCATTCTACATGTCTAAATAAAACTCAACTAATTCAATGCGTAACTCTTATTCAGAAAACTCAATTTTGTAAGATAATTCCTTCCGCAAGACATATTTCTGCAAGATTTCTTCCGTAACTCAATCTTTCCGCTACTTAGTTTTTTCAACAACCTTTCTGCAACCTCCTTTCCTCAATTTCCTTTCCACAATTTCCATTCCACAAGATTCTTTCTGCAATTGCAGATTGTGGGTTACGGGTATGAAATTCCCAATTGTCCAAAAACTGACTTCCACAATCATGCAGATGCAATGGTATTTTCTGCAATTGGATTACGGATTGAAAATTGTGGATACACCTTCCCACTTTTCCCAAAAATGGGCTTCCACAATTTTCCTTCTGCAACTTCCTTTTCCACAATTATTTTGCGCCATCGATCTCTTGCAAGCTCCTGCATGACCTTTGATCTGAGATCAGATGTGGTCTCACCTTAACATTGTGGATCTTCAATTTTCCTTGTGGATTGCTTATCTCCCATGTAGTTTCACTTTGTGAATATTTTCCCACCGTCGATCCATCCTTTCTCCTTTAATTTGGATCATCCAATTTTAACTATGATTTCTGCAACTCTATGTCGATTGATCAGAGCATCGATCAATCGATCTCTGTCCAACTTCACTGAGCTTGTTCTGGTTCAATTATGAACTTCACCTCTAAAAAACATTTATAAAGGAACATTGATCTTTTCAGTGATCAATGACATAGGATTTACTCATGCATTTCACACACAGAGATTCACCGACCAATATCTATAACCTTCCACTTTGAAAATCCCTAAATTCAGAATATGACACACACAAATCTATCAACCATTAACAGAGGTTAATCAAACATTCAACTCATAAAATCATACACTTAGATAGATTTTCAATTACACAGGGATATGTCCAAATAGGCTTTCCTTCATTCAATATAATGAAACTGTACATTCATAATCATCTTAGAACCTATCTTCTATTCATCTTAGCTCTGGTACAATCATGACCAATTATCTTGCCTTGGCTTGATTTCTCCCTGTTTGGCCACCCTCTTAGCCAGATTTACATTGTTTAGCTATCCCTTAGCCATACTTACATTGATCGAACACCTTTTAGCCAAATTTTACATTGTTTGGCTACCCACTGTTGCCTTTAAGGATTACAAAATATATACAACAGGATTCATGAACCAATTCCGATTCAGAATCTCAATACACACAACAATATGCTAACTAATTCTAATTAAGGAAAACTCTTAAGCCTATCCTATCACTCCTTGGCATTAGATGAGGGATTTGTTACATGACTCACACTTTGACTCTATCATCCATCTAGAATCACATTTAAACATAGTTTTATTTACAATATAATAGTTCAAGGACTATTATTTCAGGAAATGAGGAACCCTTCTTGATCTGATCCAAACATTAGGCTTGGATTTGGATGGAGACCAGGATGCTCCTGCATCAATTGTACACCATTATAGAAATTTTCCTTTGTCTTAAATTCTAATATGTAAATGCATAGTACAACTACCAAGAATACTACCAACCTTATCTAAAAGTTTTTGTAAACCAATAATTTGCATGGTTGTGGTAGAAATGCAACAAATTGACAAACACCTAACATGCTATAAATTTCTTCACTAATGGGCCTTTACCAATTTGTACATGGAAGGGGGCGTTCAACAACTGGTAAGGAAACTTGAGATTGTATAATTTGTAAACAATTTGTTGAGATTGTGTAAATTGGAAACTTTGAGGGTTTTAGTTTTGATGATTTTATGTTTAACATACATTAACTTATTTTTTAGGATAAAAAATTGACTATTCAAATAATACATTGACAAAAAAAGACAAAATAGTGACTAATTATCCTAACCCTCTATCCACTTTGCTAATCTTGAGTTCACCTACCCACAAGCTTAGGATTGTTCAAGCTCAATACTGGGTAGAGAATTTTTCAACATTCTAACTTCCAACCAAGACAACCAACATATATATGGGAGTAATTGTGAAATGTTTTTCTTTTTGGAATATAACAAAATATTTATGAGTAGCCTGCACAGGTGTGGCTGATTGGCGGTTCAGTTGTTTTGAAGTCACTTGTCATAAATTGGAGGTCACGAGTTCAAATCCCACCTAGATTTACTTGTGTTCCATGTCTTGCGGCAGGTGTGGGGCACCTAGGGGTATAATGGTAGTAGGAATCGATCCCTGAACCTCGTGTCACACGAGTAACAACCAAACTCTAGTTTTCGATTCCCCTAGTTACAAAAAAAAACAAAAAAAAAGACTTATGAGCACCAAAGCAAATTCATAATATAATTTCAACAATCTAACTTGAATTTAAAAAGATATCTAGATGATGAACTTATTCCAATGTTAAGAAAATTCAGACTGTTGAGTCTATTTCCACTGCAACAAATAGGCATTTCATCCTTGTAGAGTTGTAACCGGATCCCATCCAATGAGTTTGTATTGTTGTAGTTGCTAAATTTGCTTCCATGTGCATTTGGGACCAATATGGTTTTATGTCACATGCCCCAATTTGTAAAAACAATTTAATGTTATTTGAGGAACATTGTGTTAAATTTTATGCTAAGTTTGTAATTGATGACCGAGTGGGGTCAAGAATATTTAATGTAATTCAGAATATTTTATTTATAAATAAATAAATGATGAGACAACATCTTAGGGAAGCTGTTAAAAGAGTGTTTACTAGTTAATTGGTGGAGGATACTGGGTGGAGAGTAAACTGACAAGTGGTAGCATCCTCAAACCACTTCCAACTATTGCAGGTGGCAACTTCCCTATATTTGTGGTCATGATTCCCCGATAAAGTGGAATCAAAGCAGGTGGCTCATTAAATGAAAACTAACCTATAAGACCCAGGCATCTCTATAAAATTTCCCATTGAAGACAGCTGAGGCTGCTCATTCTAGAGGTGATCATTCAGGGTGAATGAATTTACTCAAGAGAAATTCAATGGAGGGGATTACTGAAGTGAGTTTGAGGGGTTAACTGCTGAGACTGAACTTGTTGCAGCTTCTAGGATGAATTTCATACTGCTGAGAGCAGATTTTAATTACTGAGGTAATTGGACCAGTCAGGTGACAGAGGTCTTAAAGTTGTATTCTCCACCCATTTCTCTGCCAAGAAGACCAGGAACAAGCTCGAGGGTCCTAAGGAAGCGTTGTCTGAGCGCTCTCCAGGAGTTTGGTTGGGACGAATAGCCTCCTTAAGTTGTTGTTGTCTTGTCATTAACAGGTTCTATTTGTCTTTATGTTATTTGTTTACTGTCTTCAGTAAAATGTTTATTAGTTTCTAACTATAGGCATGTTAGCATTTTACGGTTTATGAAGGAAAGAATAACTGTGTAATGTTAGACTTGGTAAAATTACAGATTATGTTAGAAATAGAAATGAATATGTAAAATGTGAAACAGATAGAATTAGAATTCCCAAAACTGTATTTTTCCACACTTGATTCAGGTAGTACTCGAGTACAACTGGGAGTTTAGGTGAATGAGATGATTCTTTTACTTGAATGAGAACTATAATTAGATTTTATTTTGTTTGCTTATGTTTTCTATTGTAAAGAAGTATTAAATATTGTATGTATTTATTTACTTCAGCTAAAATAAAAGATAGGCATGTAAAAGAATAGTAATAATATTATTATAGAAATAATTCTAGTATTAGTATTCTGATAAAATATAGAGATTATGGTTTAACAATTAACATAAAAAAAGTAAGTAGGCTAACATCTAAAAACCAGGTAAAGTGAAATTGTAGAAACATTTTTATAACATTGAATTCTAGACATTGTGTGTTTCTGTCTAGAACAGAAGGATCCTACAAAATCTATTTAAAACCACAGAAGTCTCTACAGTGAATACCACTTAAAAGCTGAAAGATAAATATTTTCTTTTTTACTAGTATGCAGCATGAAAACCCTAATTATTTATTAACTAAGAATTAAAACAAAATGTAAAAATCATTAAGGAAATTATTAAATAAACAGAGCTAGTATTGAACTATTATCTGTAAGTAATGCTATTATCTAATATCTACTATCAAACATAGCTAAGTACAAATAAGGCTATTAATGAACTGTAGGGTTTATATAATAATTAACCCTTTAAAAGCCAAAACTAGGATAAAAATATCACCCTTAAATACACAGTAATCTTCCCATATATTGTGCATGGAAAATCATTATAATACATGGTAATAATGAAATTATTACATATACAAATTATTGATAAAAAATAATCGAATATTAATTAAACCATTCGCATATACATAATCCTTTATTAAGGAGTGGCTTATAGCCTTCATATTCACAAGGTCGAAGCTCAGGATGACTATTCAAACCAAAATGCACAAAATCTTTTATATTAAACAGTAACAAAATATTTTACTGATAGGAGAAAAAAATCTACCTCACATTACAACTCGACTGTTTTACAATCTTCCATTACTAAAATTTACTGTAAAAAATGAAGTAACACTAGACAGAGGTCGACAAGCCTCTCTGAGTTCAGAGCTAGTCTCTTTTAAAATAAAACATGAAAGCATTTACATTGGTTAGGTCGTAAGGCTAAAAATATCTTATAAAAACCATTTTACATCATGGTTTCAAGAGCCTGATTTACCCTGCACGAAGTACCCATAGGGGTTTCTAAATAAAAACATTGACATTCAATAAATAAGTTTTAAAACATAACTAACCGAGAATCGAGGCCATGCATTCACCCACAGGAACCACTTTCAACAACCATAACCTCATGCAGGAAGAACCCTCGATGGGATTGGGGCTTACCAATTGGAATCCCACGAAAGGATTGAAACATGAGATCATTTTCCACCCACAGTTTTGGAGCCAATAGTAGGAACCTTCAAGTCCAAACCAAAACTTTTTTAATACTGATTGCATAAATGGTAAAATCCCTCGAAGGTTAAACAATGAAAAGAAAAACTGATATAGGGTAAGTTTACCTATTAATTGAAATTTGAAACTGAGAAGAGATGGCCACACTAGGTCACGTTGGCACCAAACCGAAAGGAAAGAACCTTTGAAGTCACCTATGCAAAGGAGAAAGTAAGAAAACTAACTCAAGTTCACAATGTAGAATCTTTGGGTTAGCAGTGCAGGAGTAAGACAAGTACAGGCTTCAGCCACAATGAGAAACCAACAACCACACTCATGATGTATTCTTCAACACACAGAAGAAGCCAAACCATAATCGACGTTACCCAACAGTCACAATATAGCATTTGCAGGAAAAATTCCCATCGATAAAGGTGGTTACAAGCCTCTCATGGTCGTGAGCTCATAGCGCAGCCAACAAGGAGTAGAATCCTCTGTCTGAAAGTGCAAAGGAGTAGGGTTTGCAATGTTATAAGTCAACCAATGAATGGATGAAATCCTATCCACGTGCCCTTCAAAAAATCTCAACAAGTGTGGATCGAAACCTTAAGTCAGCGCTGCACAAAACATTTTAAATCTATCATTGCATATAACCATATGTCCTATGATTGCTAATGATAAGCAACATGCCAACGAATTATAATATGCCATGGGAATCAACATAGTATAGGTTTGAAGCTATATAAGTTTTGCTTGCCATCATTTCAACTTCATCTTAGTAGTTGTTTGATAGGTAATACTACCTTAGGTATAAGTTAACACATTTGTTATAACCTGAAATACTATGGTATTATAGTTATAATTTGAATACTATGGACACAACTTGGTTACTATTTTATCCAGGAAGATATTCATGCTTGCAAACAAGACGAATAAGTATGGTGTAGTTTTAGAACTAGAGGAAGTATGGAATAGTTATGACATAAGATTATGACTATAGTAAAATGGAAAAGCCTTAAACTTCTCAAAACAAATATTTATGCTGTTAATTGAAGGAGTCTTCAAGAAACTGAAGACTAACTTTAATGGAGAATTTCTCATAAAGAGTCTAGCAACTCATTGCTAACTTTATAATTGAAAAACATAGGAACATGTTCATGATTAAGAAAATGATACCTTGAGTATTGAAGTGTGAATAATTGCGAGATCACTAAGCAGTTGAAGTAAACTTAAACCAAAACGATGAGCTCTATGCTCTCTTTGGGAATCTATAAATAACCAGTACTGTAAACATAAGAAAACTAACCATGTACTATAGACTTTTGGAAGATAATCATCATACAACTGAAGGAAATTTGGTAAGTACTTTCTCTTTTATTTTAAACCATTGTTTATTTTTTTGATGGAAAGTCAATATGGCATTAGTTATAAATACATTCATATATTCATAACAACAAAAGAAAATTCACATTACCTCCACGAAGACAAGCAACTTATTTAACCTTTTCTTAAACTAGCATCTTAACATGCTAGGAAAGTATATTTTTCTCGATGTAATTTTAAATAAACACCTACAGGATCATATGGTTACCTACTAAACCTATAAGAACTAGCAGTCCAACTGAGTTAGAAGAACGCTAAGTAAGCCCCAATCTCAAACAAGATTTCTTACCTACTTGACAAAAGTAAATCATCAATATATCTAGCAGCAACTAAATGCAAGTCCTTTTTCTAACGCTAATGAAATTAAAGCTATTAAGTCATTAATAGTACTAACACGTGTTTAATATTACATCCTTAGTTTACAAATTCTTTTAACGAAACAATTCCTTAACCGTTTATAAATTGTTTCATTTTCTGCTAACTGTTAGCAGTTACTTAGCTGCGACTTTAGACATTTTATGTCACTTTAAAAATTTTAATTTTTACGAAATTTTGGCGTATTACATGTGGTATCAGGGCACAAGGTTCAAACACTAGGCCTTAATGAAGCTCAACTTGCTTATATGGAATAGTAAATTTAAATAAATATGTTGATGTTGTTTTCTTTGAATGATACACATATAGAAATTTGTTTCTGAGTTCATGATAGGTATGGAAAGATTGGAAGAATATGCAGATGAGGTATCTCCTTACACTGAATGAGATCATGTATAAAAAGAACCTATATAAGAAGATATAACCAATAATTCTTCCAAACTACTACAAACGGTTAAAGAATTAAAATCAGAGATAGAATCAGTTAAGAAAGAAAATGAGAGGATTCTGAGAGCTCAAGAGGAGCTGAATCAGATCTTAATAGAAAGATTTCATATTGAGGGAAAGGGTAAAAGAGTTGATTCTGAAGATATAGGTTATCAGCATAAGTATAAAAAGACTAAAAAAGTTAAAAATGAAAGTAGCTCATCTTCCAAAGTATATGGTGATAAACACAACTCTCATTATACTAGTGACAGTAGTGAGGATAACCACCATACCAGGAAAAGAAAATATAAACCTTATGAATAAATCTCTGGGGAGTTCAAGAAGATCAAGCTGCCAACATTTAATGGAGAAACTGAAAAGGGGGAAGAAGCAGAATCCTGGCTATCCAGGATGAAGAAGTACTTCCATATTTATAACTATTCTAATCAACTGAAGGCCAGGATGGCTATTTATAATTCTATGGGGAAAGCTGATATATGGTGGCAGGACTTAAAAAGAGTGAAAGGTATAAGAGAGAAAAACATAAATTGGAGCACATTCACGAAATACTTCAAAAAGAAATTTTTGTTTGAACAGTACTATGAGGAAAGGGCTAAGGAATTTTATGAGTTAAAATTGGGCACAATGAATATGAAAGAACTGAATAGTAATTTTTTTAGTTTGCTCAGGTATGTGCCATACATTGTGGACGATAAAACTAAGGTACAATGGTTTCTCAGCTGTTTACCTTATCATATAAAGGACATGATTGAGTATGACAATCCGAAAACTCTAGAAGAAGCCATGAGAAAAGTGAATTTCTGTTATGAACAGAATCATAAAAAGGAGAGTATGGCCAACTGGAAGGCCAAAAGGAATAATAACTTTGATCAAAAGAAGAAAGAGTTTGTACCTAATCGAAATTCTAAAAATAATAACACCCGAAATTTTCCTAATAAGAATTTCCATGGGAATAAAAGTAATTCACAGACCAATCAAAATAATCAAAAGAATAAAGAGTTTGCTAACAATCACAGTAACTACACAAAGAACTTTGAACGAAAAGAACCCATAAAGTGTTGGGAATGCAATGGTCTACATTATGCATTAGTCTGTCCCTATCGGAAAAAGACTGTCAGCAGCATCCACACAATACAGGAGGAAATGACTATTGGTGATCTAGCGAGGACAATGCCTAAGATCAATGCAACATCAGAGAATCGACAAGCAGACTATCAAACTTCCATGGTGACAGTGGAAGGTAAGATAAATCAAATACCCATATCTATTTTAATTGATCTAGGAGCTAGTTTAAGCTATATTTCTCCTAACTTGGTAGAAAAGTGTAAACTTCCAGTTGAAAAGTTTGCAAGTTCTTGGTTAGTTCAGTTAGCTACTGGTGCAAAGAGAAAGGTAATTAGCTTTATAAAGAATTGTGCAATAACTATGGATCAGTTTGAAACTTTTGTTAAGCTTAATGTACTACCTTTAGGTTCATATGATATATTAATTGGTATGGATTGGTTAGAGCAGCATAGGGTGGTCTTGAATTGCTTTGATAAAATATTTACTTGCATAAATAACGATGGAAAACTAATAAGTGTAAAGGAAATCCCTAGGAAAACAACCATAAGGCGAATATCTGCTCTACAGCTTAAGAGAGATGTTAGGAAAGGTTGTAAGGCTTATGTAGTAACAGTAACCAATGAAGAAAACATGAACAACACAGATAAATTAAAATTGGAGGATATACCAGTTCTAAAGGAATATGCAGATGTATTTTCGAAAAAAATTCCGGGATTGCCTCTGAAACGAGAATTAGATTTTACTATTGATCTAGTACTTGGTGCAGTTCCCAGCTCAAAAGCCCCTTATCGGATGAATATACTCGAACTAAATGAACTTAAGTCACAGTTAAAAGAACTTATTGATAAGAATTACATTAGAACCAGTGTGTCTCCCTGGGGGGCACCTGCCATCTTTGTTAAGAAAAATGATGGAACTCTACGACTATGAATAGATTATTGCCAATTAAATAAGATGACTATCAAGAACATATACCCATTACCTCACATAGATGATCTGTTTGATCAGCTACATGGAGCCACAATGTTTTCAAATATTGACTTACGGTCTAGATATCACCAAGTCAGAATTAAAGATGAAGATATCTTTAAAACAAATTTTTGAACTCGATATGGACATTACGAGTTTGTCGTTATGCCTTTCGGGATTACTAATGCTCCAACTGTTTTTATGTTTCTAATGAATAATGTAATGCACAAATATCTGGATAAATTTGTGGTCGTATTTATCGACGACATATTAATTTATTCGAAATATGAAGAAGAACTTAAAGAACACTTAAAAATTGTCTTGCAAGAGTTACGAGAGCATCAATTTTTTGCGAAATTTAGTAAATGAGACTTCTTTAAAGATAAAATCCAGTACTTAGGTCATGTGGTGACTAAAGAAGAAATTTCGGTGGATCCTGAAAAGATAAAGGAAATCGAATATTTTCCAGTCCCAAAAGACGTAACTGATGTCTGATCATTCATGGGGATTACTGGTTATTACCAGAGGTTCATCGAAGGGTTTTCGAGGATTGAAAATCTGATAACCTCCTTGCAGAAAAAGGGGAAGATTAATTGATTGGAATCAGAAGTGCGAAGACAGTTTTAAAAAGTTAAAAACCTTATTAACCAGTGCACCAATTTTAAGAATTGCTGACCCTAATAAGGATTTTATAGTATCAACTGATGCCTGCAATGATGGTTTAGGTCGAGTATTGACTTAGGAAGAACATGATAGTGCTTATGAGTCTAGGAAATTGAAGATTCATGAAAAAAATTATGCGAACTATGACTTAGAATTAGCTACTGTCATACATGCTTTAAAGGTGTGGCGTCATCATTTAATTGGAAGGAAGTTTATCTTAATGATGGATAATAAAGGATTGAAATATTTGTTAGATCAACCTAACTTGAATGCTAGGTAAGCTAGGTGGCTAGCTTTTCTAAGTGAATACGATTTTGAAATTGAACACATCAAAGGAAAGGAGAATAAAGTTGTTGATGCATTAAGTAGAAATGTAAAGCTGAATTTTACAGTAGCTATCAACACTTATACAACAAATTTGGAAGAACAACTTAAAGTGGGAATAGAACAAGATGAAAATTACCTAAAGTTACAAGCAAAAGCAAAAGAAAATCTAATAGAAAGTCCAAGTACAAGGTACAACTTGAATAAAAAAGGATTATTAGTGTATAAAGACAGATTATATGTACCTAATGTACCTAAGATTAAGTTATTAATTTTATATGAAACTCATAAAACTCCTTATTCAGGGCATCTTGGTTATCAGAAAACTATAACCATGCTAAGAAAAGATTATTTCTGGCCAAACATGAAGATTGAACTAGCAGAATATATTGCTACATGCTTTGAATGTCAGCAAGTAAAAACTGAACATCAGCATCCAGCTGGGCTACTTCAGCCTTTGCCTATCCCTAGCTGTAAATGGGAGATGATTAGCCTTGATTTTGTTATTCAATTGCCTAAAAATCAGAACTTAAATGACTCCGTAATGGTAGTAGTTGACAAATTGAGTAAAGCAGCCCATTTTATACCTGTAAAAATTACTTATAAAGCTACAAATTTTGCTGATATTTTCTTAAAACAATTTTTTTGCTTGCATGGAATACCGAAGGTCATAATTTCAGGCCGAGGCCCTAAAATTACAAGTAATTTTTGGAGATCCTTGTTTAAAGGATTAAATACCACGTTAAATTTTAGTACCTCTTTCCATCCACAAATTGATGGATAGAATGAAAGAGTAAATCAGGTACTAGAAGATCTACTTAGAATGTACGTAAAGGAGCAGCTAGGTAAATGGAAAGATTATTTACACATAGTAGAATTTGCTTACAATAATCATTATCAAGCTTCAGCTAAGTATAGTCCTTTCGAAATTTTGTATGGAAGGAAATGCAATACTCCCATCTCTTGGAGTAATCCACTAGACAGATTAGTATCAGGACTTGAATTATTGAAAGAAATGGAATTAATTGTAAAACATGTACAAAGTAATCAAAAAATTGTGCAAGATCGACAGAAAAGTCAAGTAGACCTTAAATGAACTCCAAAAGAGTTCTAGGTAGTTGAACATGTTTTCATTAAGGTGAGACCCAAAAAGAGTTCTCTGAGGTTGGGTAGCTGTGCCAAACTAGCACCTCGATATTGTGGTCCTTTCGAAATACTGTTCAAGATCGAATAGGTAGCCTATCAGCTAGCTTTACCACCGAACTTAGGAGTTCACAATGTTTTTGACATTTATGTATTAAAAAAATACGGTACATTATGCTACTCATGTTATTAATTGGAATGATGTGCAGGTGGAACCCGAAGGAGATTTTCAGTGGAACCGGATTATATTCTCGAGCGGAGGGAGATCTCACTTCGAAACCTCACCATTGGTCAAGTGAAGGTGCAATGGAAGCACCTTAGTCCAGAGGAAGCCACCTGAGAATTGGAAAGTCATATGCAGGATGCATATCCAATTCTATTTCAGGGGAACTATGAGGACGATAAATAAATAACATCGAGGACGGTGTTATAATTTAAGGGGGTGTGTATGTCACATGCCCTGATTTACAAAAAAAAAATAATGTTATTTGAGGAACATTGTGTTAAAATTTATGCTAAGTTTGTAATTGATGACCCAGTGGGGTCAAGAATATTTAATGTAATTCAGAATATTTTATTTATAAATAAATAAATGATGAGACAACAGCTTAGGGAAGCTGTTAAAAGTGTGTTTATTGGTTAATTGGTGGAGGATACTGGGGGGAGAGTAAACTGACAAGTTGCAGCATCCTCAAACCACTTCCAACTATTGCAGGTGGAAACTTCCCTATATTTATGGTCATGATTCCCCAAGAAAGTGGAATCAGAGCAGGTGGCTAATTAAATCAAAACTGGCCCAGAAGACCTAGGCATCTCTACAGAAATTCCCATTGAAGACAGGTGTGGTTGCTCATTATAGAGGTGATCATTCAGTGTGAATAATTTACTCAAGAGAAATTCAATGGAGGGTATTACTGAAGTGAGTTTGAGGGGTTAAATGCTGAGACTAAACTTGTTGTAGCTTTTAGGATAAAGCTCATACTGCTGAGAGAATATTTTAATTATTGAGGTAATCGGACTAATCAGGTGACAAAGGTCTTAAAGTTGTATTCTCCACCCAGTTCTATTCCAAGAAGATCAGGAACAAGCTCGGGGGTCTTGAGGAAGCGTTGTCTGAGGGCTCTCCAGGAGTTTGGTTGGGAGGAACAACCTCCTTAAGCTATTGTCTTCTTGTCATTAACAGGTTCTATTTGTCTTTATGTTATTTGTTTACTGTCTTCAGTAAAATGTTTATTAGTTTCTAACTACACCCATGTTAGCATTTTAGGGTTTACGAAGGAAAGACTAACTATGTAATGTTAGACTTGGTAAAATTACAAATTATGTTATAAACATAAATGAATATGTAAAATGTGAAATAGATAGAATCAGAATTCCCAAAACTGTATTTTTCCACACCTGATTCAGGTAGTACTCTAGTACAACTGGGTGTTTAGGTGAATGAGATGATTCTTTTACTTGAATTAGAAATGTAATTAGATTTTATTTCTTTTGCTTATGTTTTCCATTGTAAAGAAGTATTAAATATTGTCTGTATTTATTTACTTCATCTAAACTAAAAGATAGGTATGTAAAAGAATAGTAATAATATTATTATAGAAATAATTCTAGTATTAGTATTTTGATGAAATATAGAGATTATGGTTTAACAATTAACATAAGTAAATTAAGTAGGCTAACATTTAAAAACCAGGTAAAAAGAAATTGTAGAAATATTTTTATAACATCGAATTCTAGACACTGTGTGTCTCTGTCTAAGACAGAAGGATTCTATTAAATCTATTTAAAACCACAGAGGTCTCTACAGTGAATACCACTTAAAAGCTGAAAGATAAATATTTCCTTTTTACTAGTATGGAGCATGAAAACCCTAATTATTTCTTCACTAAGAATTAAAACAAATTGGAAAAATCATTAAGGAAATTATTAAATAAATAGAGCTAGTATCAAACTATTATCTGTAAGTAATGCTATTATATAATATCTATTATCAAACAGAGCTAAGTACAAATAAGGATATCAATGAACTGCATGGTTTATATAATAATTAACCCTTTAAAATCCAAAACCAGAATAAAAATATCACCCTAAAAAACACAGTAATATTCCCATAAATTGTGCATGGAAAATCATTACAGGGTAATAATGAAATTATTACATATACAAATTATTGATAAAAATAATTCAATATTAATTAAACCATTCGCATATACAGAATCCTTTATTAAGGAGTGGCTTATAGCCTTTAGAGTCACAGGGTCGAAGCTCAGGCTGGATATTAAAACCAAAATGTACAAAATCTTTTATATTAAACAGTAACAAAATATTTTACTGATAGGAGAACAAAATCCAGCTCACACTACAACCCGATTGTTTTACAGTATTCCATTACTAAAATTTACTGTAAATACTGAAGTAACACTAGACAAAGGTCGACAAGCCTCTCTGAGTTCAGAGCTAGTCTCTTTTAAAATAAAAACATGAAAGCATTTACATTGCTCAGGCCGTAAGGCTAAAAATATCTTATAAAAACCATTTTACAACACGGCTTCAAGAGCCGGCTTTACCCTACACAAAGTACCCATAAGGGTTTCTAAATAAAAACATTGACATGCAGTAAAAAAGTTTTAAAACATAACTAATAGAGAACCGAGGCCATGCATTCACCCATAGGAACCACTTCGAACAACCATAAACTCATGCAGGAAGAACCCTCGATGGGACTAGGGCTTACCAATTGGAATCCCATGAAAGGACTGAAGCATAAGCTCCTTTTCCATCCACAGTTTTGGAGCCGGTAGCAAGAACCTGCAAGTCCAAACTAGAACGTTTTTAATACTGATTGCGTAAATGGTAAAAACCCTTGAAGGTTAAACAATGAAAAGGAAAACCTAGATATGGTAAGTTTACCTGTTAACTAAAATTCGAAACTGAGAAGAGATGGCCACACCAGGTCACATTGGCACCAAACCAAAAGGAAAGAACCTTTGAAGTCACCTCTGTGAAGGAGAAAGCAAGAAAACCGACTCAAGTTCACAATGCAGAAGCTTTGGGTGATAAGTGCAGGAGTAAGACAAGTACAAACTTCAGCCAAAATGAGAAACCAACAACCACACTCGCGATGTATTCTTCAACACACAAAAGAACCCAAACCATAAATGACGTTACCCAACAGTCACAATATAGCATTTGCAGGTGAAATGCTTGACGATAAAGGTGGTTACAGGCCTCTCATGGCCGCGAGCTCACATCTTGACCATCCAGGATGAGAACCCTCGGTCTGAAAGTGCAAAGGAGTATGGTTTGCAACGTTATAAGTCAACCAACGAATGGATGAAATCCTATCCACGTGCCCTTCCAAAAATCTCAACAAGTGTGGGTTGAAACCTTAAGTCAGCGCTGCACAAAACATTTTAAGTCTATCATTGCATATAACCATATGTCCTATTATTGCTAATGATAAGAAACATGCCAATGAATTATAATGTGCCATGGGAATCAACATAGTATAGGTTTAAATCTATATAAGTTTTGCTTGACTTCATTTTGACTTCATCTTAGTAGTTGTTTGATAGTAATACTACCTTAGGTATAAGTTAACACTTTTTTTATAACCTGAAATACTATGGTATTATAGTTATAATTTCAATACTATGGACACAACTTGCTTATTATTTTATCCAAGAAGATATTCATGCTTGCAAACAAGATGAATAAGTATGGTATAGTTTTAGAACTAGTAAAAGGAAGTATGGAATAGTTATGACATAAGCTTATGACTATGGTAAAATGGAAAATCCTTAACCTTCTCAAAACAAATATTTATGTTGTTAATTGAAGGAGTCTTCAAGAAACTGAACACTAACTTTCATGGAGAATTTCTCATAAAGAGTCTAGTAACTCATTGTTAACTTTATAATTGAAAAACATAGGAACATGTTCATGCTTAAGAAAAGGATACCTTGAGTATTGAAGTGTGAATAGATGCGAGATCACTAAGAAATTGAAGTAAACTTAAACAAAAACCACGAGCTCTATGCTCTCTTTGGGAATCTATAAATAACCAGTACTGTAAACACAAGAAATGTAACCATGTACTATAGGCTTTTGGAAGATAATCATCATATAACTGAAGGAGCTTTGGTAAGTACTTGCTCTTGTATTTTAAACCATTTTTTATGTTTTTGATGGAAATTCAATATGGCGTTAGTTATAAATACATTCATAGATTCATAACAACAAAAGAGAATTCACATTACCTCCTCAAAGACAAGCATCGTATTTAACCTTTTCTTAAACTAGCATCTTAGCATGCTAGGAAAGTATATTTTTCTCGACGTAATTTTAAATAAACACCGATAGGATCATATGTTTACCTGCTAAACCTATAAGAACTAGCAGTCCAACTGAGTTAGCAGAACGCTAAGTAAGCCCCGATCTCAAACAAGATTTCTTACCTACTTGACAAAAGTAAATCATTAGTATATCTAGCAGCAACCAAATGCAAGTCCTTTTTCTAATGCTAATGAAATTAAAGTTGTTAAGTCATTAATAGTAATAACACAGGTGTTTGAGATTACATCCTTAGTTTACATATTATTTTAATGAAGCAAACCCTTAACCTTTTATAAACTATTTTATTTTCCGCTAACCATTAGCAGTTAGTTAGCTACGATTTTAGACATTTTATGTGACTTTAATTTTTTTAATTTTTACGAAATTTTGGGTTATTACATTTTATCAAAATATGCTTCAAGTATAACTTGAGGAGCAATTGAACACTGGAAAAAATGGAATCAAGGTTTGTTGTACTCAATAAAACTGATAGAACAAATTGGAATCAAGATTTGTTATACTCAATAAAACCTAATCTTCAAATAGCTTTTGGGACATTGCTACTTGCAATTCCTAAACAATGCCTAGTTTTTTGCATCTTATAATTGTTTTTATTACATAAATATATCTCTAACATTGTGATCAGGGAGAAAAACATACCTATAAGTTGTGTCTAAGTTTCACAACTAGAAATATGGTCTAAGTGAATAGCATGACTTTTCAAGAATTTCAAAAAATATAGACAACTTCTAGAATAAGACCGATAAAATGTAATCTTTAAATAGATTTAGAGGCATTGTTACAAATACAAACTTCTAGTATTAGTAGTGTAACAATTATAATGGAGATATAATATCATATACACTTGTAGAAGGTTGGAAGATCATCATGGATCTCAATAGGCCTTCACAAACCAAGTTATATTTGTAAGCCAGTCTCCTCCATCTATTACAAAGTTAGCCAATCTCTTGCCTCTAGTCCATCTTAACTATCCAATGGATCGTTTAGCACCCCATGCAAAAATATAGAAGATCTTCGAGGTGGTGAAACACTACTTGACTTGGCCTAGAATTGAGGCTTCGTAAAATACCAAAAGGTATTGGTAAGGTTCACTCAAAATGGTCACCCACTATAAAAATTACTTTCATCTATGAGACTAATATTCACATTAGTGAAAATATGATCTATATTTTAACCCTTGATGAAAAGCGGGAGTGGATCAATTGATAGTTGTCCCTTTTTTACATCTGTTCATTAGTACTCAATAATGCATCGGTTTATTTAATATTTTTGTTTGTTTATATATTTGTATAATAGTTTCTTTTGTTTTTGTTTTTGCAATGCATTAGAAACATTCATTATGGTGGAAAAATGAACACTATGGATTGAAGTATCATTTTATCCCAACCCAGGACGAGAAAGAATTTCTTATGTTCTGTATAACAATACTACAAATCAGGTGTTTCAATGAAAAATGGATGTATGTGGAAGGACTAAAAGAAATGAAGCATACTATATTTCTCACATTGAAGGGCTACAAATAACGATAAATCATGGTGTCGATGACATAGGTGTATTCATGAAATCCAAACTTGTATGCAACCAAATGAAAGGAACATACCAAGTCAGAAAGGAACATTTAAAACCGATTTATAGGTAAGATAGAATCATTGCTTCCCAATTTGATTCCTTCACAATAAATCACCATAGAAATATTGATAGGATGTCTAGTGATCTACTGTCTTAGGAAAGTCAACACTAGGGGGGGCGAAATATGATTTGGTATCAAGTGGACATCATTATAGTTTTATGATATGTGTATGTTTTCTTGTTATATTTATTTTGGCGCCTCTAATGGTATGGTTCTTATTCCTATGAGAGGCTTTGTTGGCCTTCCTTAAGTTTGTAAACTTGATTAATTTTCAGTAATGAAATAAATATTGTTGTATTGTTTGGTGAAACCAACTCTTTCATAGCCTATATGATTGATTTGTGCACACATGCTTTTTAATGCTTGGATATGTAGAATGATGTAAATGGAAACCCATGATATTTTGAAATAAAAACAAATGCAAAAATAGCATATACTTTTACATAGAAATACAAATGCAAAAAAAGTCAACATATTCATTCAAATGTAAAGTATTGGCATGTGACTTTTAATTTTCCAAGATCCCATGACCTTTTAACTAAGAGTGAATTACAAATAAAACAACAATAAAAGAAAAAATTGTCATTTTTTCAACACACTATTATTAGGTCTCATATATTACATACCATCACCTTGCATTATGTTATTCAAGATTTTGAAATACTGAGAGTTTGATAAATGGTTTTGAGCATATTTTCTCATAGGTTGGAATATTTGAAAGTGTCTCTAGATCAATTGGTGTTCTCAGCAATTGAAAAAAGTATTGGCATCAAAGTGGACCTGAAGGTCGTGGATACTCCTAATGCATCCTCTATGAAGAACTATGTGTTTGGCATCCTAAGCTTATTTGAAGGAATTCATTCTCTCATGTCACCTATCGGTGTGAATCTAGTTTCTGTTAGATGATCTCCCTGCAAGGGCGCTCAAATAAAATGACAAATTTATTATTTGTATGTGTTCTCTTTGGAAACCCATTAAAGGATCTATGTCCATGCTCATTACGGAGCTGGAGGATATGTTTTGTATTGATCATAATAAAATTACATGTGTGATGTTAAATCTGTTGATGTATTTGTAACTTTGGAATGTATTCACTTGTATATTTTATATATTATATTTCTTTGTACCCCGATGTTCCTATCGGTAGAATCATTAATGTAATCAAGTCATGTAAAGTCTTAGTGGTTTACCCTCTATTGTAATTTAGGGAAATAGTCCCCACAGTTTCGGGGTACTAGGGTTATTAAACTCTCCTAGAGAATTCGTCCCTGGTAAGTAATTGTCAAGTTAGAAACTAGTATAAATAGAGAGTGAGCCTCCCTATTTGAGACACACACTCACTCAACTATATTGCATGAGTGAGAGAGAAGGAGATCACACAGGTGAGAGAGAGATTAGCTGTTGAAGATCATCTTTGTGTTTTTGGGTTTTAATTTTTCCATTGGTGCTCATTCTATCTCTGAGGAAGTTGCGGGGTTTTATCCTTTATGGTTTCCTCGAGGAAAAATCTTTGTGTCTCTTTTCTCTTGTGATTATTGTTGTGCATGTTATTCTCTCAGATAAAATCCTAGATCATATTGATTAAATGATAAAAATATAACATGGTATCAAAGCTAACCTGAGAAGAAGACGCTGTGCACTTGCAGAAGCTAGGGATTCTTACTTTTTGGATCTCTCTCCATAGATCATCAGCAAAAGGAGGCTAGGTTAAATCTCCATTGAAGGGAATATATTTCTATCGAAGCATAATCTGATTGTGAACATTTTTAGTTTTTGACCTACTACTACAACAGGAAATTAGGGCTTTCCACAGAAGTGGAATTTTTGAGTGAGCCTAGCATAGGATTACTCTCCTCCTCAAAATTGAAGTTTAGAGACCAAGATCGAAGTTTTTGGTTGGGTATAACTCTGGGAAATTCAAACCATATTTTTCCTCTAAACTAGAAAACCAACACTGCAGAAGATCAGCTCTAGATCCAATTTCAGCATCTCAAATTGGTAATATCTAAATCTTTTGTATTTCCATTTGAGGTTCTCAGTTAAGATGTCTCATCAAACCAAGATTGATGAGAAGATTGAAGGAGCTGAAAACTTCCGAGCTTGGAAGTATAGGATCTCACTGGTTCTTGAAGAAAATGAATTGGACACCTGCATAAGTGGAGAGGTTCCAATTCCAAAGGGAGATGAGGCTAAGGACTTACACAAGAAGAACTTGGTCAAGGATAAGAGGATTATTGCTTATTCAATCAAGGATCACCTTATACCACAGGTTTCTTCCATAAAGACACCTAAATAAATGTTTGATTCCTTGACCAAGTTATTTGAAGAGAAGAACATAAATAAGAAGATGACCTTGAGGAACCAGTTGAAGAATGTAAAGATCTAGAATGCAGAGACCATACAGTCATACTTTACAAGGGTCTCTCAAATAAAATAAAAACTTGAAGCAGTGGATGAAGAAGTAGAGAATGCAGAAATTGTGATGACCACCTTGAATGATCTCCTTAGGTCATGGACTCCTTCATTCAAGGGATTTATGCTAGAAGGAAGCTAATCACTTTCAGTAGGTTGTGGGAGGAATTATCAGAAGAAGAAGCTCAAATAGTATCTCAAGAAGAAAAGATGGGAAATGAAGATAAATCTCTCACAGTACACACCAACAAAATCAAAAGGGACTATCATCATCCCAAAGGTAATCATTCTCACCAGAAATATAACCCTAGAAGATCAACCAAATATCTATCTAGATTCAGATGCTATACATGTGATGAGAGAGGGCACTTTGCCAAATATTGTCTTGCAAATAAGAGTGGCTCTCACAAGAAGAAGGACAACAAAAGAATACATCATGCTCATGCTACAGAGGATGATGAACCCTCCAAGAAAAGAGTCAAACAAGAAAGTGAAGATTACTCAAGTGATGAAGAGTATGTTCCAATTTCTGCCCTCATGGGAACTATCACACATGGAAGAAATGATTGGCTCATAGACAGTGGGGCTTCCAAGCACATGATGAGATTCAAAGAATATTTTGTGAAACTATGTGAACATGAGTCACCCCACAAATTGAAACTTGGGGATGACTAGCAGTATCCCATAAAAGGTAGTGGGGAATCCTCCTATAAACTAGACTCGAGAAAGTATATGAAGATGAAGGATGTCTTGTTTGTACCAAGACTAAAGAAGAATATCCTTTCCATATCTGCATTGGATGCAAACGGCATGAGGGTTGCATTTGTAGATGGCCAAGTCCTTATGTGGCCAAAGGAAAAGACTATAGATGATGCAGTAGTGATTGGAGAGCAAGAGGGAGCTTATACAAACTAAAGGGCCAACCAGAACAAGCCTTGGTCCATGATTCAGTAGAGCCAAGTGAAATTTGGCATAGAAGGATTGCACATGTTCACTATAGGGCACTACCACTTGCAAGAAAAGTTGTTGAACGTATTCCAGAGATACAGGAAAAACATGAAGGTGTTTGCAAAGGATGTGCAAAAGGAAATAACACAAAGAAGACATTTCCAAGTAGAGAGAGCAAGGCAAAATGAATATTGGAAATCATCCACTCCGATGTGTGCGTTCCAATGTCATCCAGTTCATTGAGTGGGTATGTATACTATTTTTCTTTCATTCATGACTTTTCTAGAAATACATGGATATATTTCTTGAAAAGAAAGGATGAAGTATTATTTAAGTTCAAATAATTCAAAGCCTTTATCAAGAACCACACAGAGAAGAAAATCAATACCTTTCGATTAGACAATGGAGGAGAATTCACATCAGATGAATTCAAAGAATTATGGAGAGATTCAAGGATAAAGAGGGAGTTGACCACTCCATATAATCCACAATAGAATGGGGTTGCAGAAAGGAAGAATAGAATGATTATGGAAGAAGCAAGGGCTATGCTTCATGATCAAGATCTTCCTATGCATCCATGGGAAAAAGATGCTAGGATAGTTGTGTATGTACAGATCCGTACTCTACATAGAGTACTTGAGAACAAGACACATAAAGAAGTCTTTTCTGGAAAGAAACCAGAAGTCAGTCATCTCAGAATATTTGGTTGTCTAGTGTACATACACATTCCGAAAGAAAAGAGGACAAAGTCAGATCCTTCAGGAAAGAAGAGTATATTTGTGGGATATAGTGAAATCTCAAAGGTTTACAGAATATACTACCCAGGATTCAAGAAGATCGACATCAGTAGAGATGTGAAATTTGACGAAGACTCAGCTTACACCAAATCCAAAAAAATACCTATTATAGAACTTGAAGAAACCGAAGTACCCAAGATCCAAGATACAACTATGAACGAATCAACTCCCGAAGAAGAGCGAGAAATAAAAGAACCTTAGGAACCTGTAGATCCACCCCAAGAGAAGTATCCTTACAAAAGGAAACCTACATGGGTACGAGAGGCTATCCAAGGTGCAAAAAGGTATGGGGGTCTAGAGGAAATGCACAGACAAAGGAAGAGAACTAGGTCCTACTCTGGTTATTTAGCCCTATTATGTGACATCATTGATAAATAACCTTCCAACTATGATGAAGCAGCAGAAAAGAAAGAATGGAAGGATGCTATGATCGAGGAGTACCATTTGATCATGAAGAATGATGTCTGGGATGTTGTCCCAACACTAGAGGGGAAGTCTGTTGTGACTTCCAAGTGGATTTACAAGATCAAGCATGCTGCAGATGGCAGCATAGAGAAATATAAAGCAAGATTTGTGGAACATGGCTTCTTCTAGAAAGAAGTGATAGATTATGAGGAGAATTTTGTAGCTGTAGCTAGATACACTTCCATCAGATCAATACTTGCTCTGGCTACAGTAATGAAATGGAAGATACACCAGTTGGATGTCAAGACTACTTTCTTGAGTGGTGTAGTATAAAAGGAAGTGTATGCGGAGCAACCACTCAATTTTGAGACACATGATAGGGAGACTCATGTGTGCAATTTGAATAAGGCCCTATACGGTTTGAAACAGGAACCTAGGAAATGGTACAAAAGAATTGATAGCTTCCTGACTGGATTAGGCTTTACTAAAAGTAAATTGGATTCCAACCTTTACTATAAGGTTAAGGAAAGGAACCCTGTGATACTCCTACTATATGTAGATGACCTATTTGTAACATGTGAGGATGGGTTGATTGCTGACACAAAGAGGAAGCTTGCTTTCGAGTTCGAGATAAAATACTTGGGTATGATGCACTACTTTCTAGGGATGGAGTTGTGGCATAATTCAGATGGAATCTCCCTGGGACAGGGGAAGTATGCAGTAGAGATCCTGAAGAGGTTTGAGATGCTGGACTAAAATTCCATGAACACACCTATGGCATCGAACCTGAAGCTATTGAGTGATGCTTCATTAGAGTTAGTTTATGCTACGATGTATCGTTAGATGATTGGGTCCTTGATGTACCTGATGAATACGTGACCATATATTTTCTTTGCTATGAACACATTGAGCCAGTTCTTGATGGATCCGAGACATGTTCACCTGATTACTGCAAAGCATATTCTAAGGTACCTGAAGGGTACAGTTGATTAAATATGAGGTGAATCAAAAGATTAACCTAGAAGGTTATGTGGATTCAGATTGGGCAGGCATTTCCATTGATAGGAAGAGCACTTCAGGGTGTTGCTTTAGTATGGGATCAGGTGTGATCTCTTGGTTTAGTAGGAAGAAATCCTACGTGGCACTGAGTATAGCCAAAGCAGAGTATGTCACAACTTGTTCAACTAGTCGTGAGGAAGTGTGGTTGAGGAATATACTATCTGATTTATTTGATCTCCAGTTGGATGCCACTTGTATATATTGTGACAATCAGAGTTGTGTGAAGTTGTTGGAGAACCCGGTGTTCCATGACAAGTTGAATCATATCAAGATCAAATATCACTATATCAGGGATATGGTGCAGAGAGGAGCAGTGAAGCTCCAGTATGTTGTGATGGATGAGCAGATATATGATGTGTCGACCAAGCCATTGGCCAGAGTGAAGTTTGAATACTTCAAAAATAAGCTTGGTGTTCATCAGATCAAGGTTCCTTCCAAGAGGAAGTGATGAGTCCGAGAGATTTTTTGACATGGTGGTAGGATTTGTTCCTCCCATGGTCAGATGTAATTGCAGAGCCCTTCTGACATGGTGGTAGGATGTGTTCCTCCCATGGTCAGATGTAAGTGCAGAGCCCTTCTGACATGGTGGTAGGATGTGTTCCTCCCATGGTCAAATGTAAGTGCATAGCCCTTCTGACATGGTGGCAAGATGTGTTCCTCCCATGGTCATATGTAAGTGCAGATCCCTTCTGACATGGTGGTAGGATGTGTTCCCCCCATGGTCAGATGTAAGTGCAGATCCCTTTTGACATGGTGGAAGGATGTGTTCCTCCCATGGTTAGATGTAAGTGGAGAGCCCTTCTGACATGGATGCGAGATGTGTTCCCCCCATGGTCACATGTGAGTGCTGATCCTTTCTGACATGGATGTGGTATGTGTTCCCCACAGGGTCATATGTGAGTGCTGAGCCTTTCTGACATGGATGTAGGATGTGTTCCCCCCATGGTTAGATGTGAGTGCTGAGCCTTTTTGACATCGATGTGGGATGTGTTCGCCCCATGGTCAAATGTGAGTGCTAGGAATTTCTGACATGGATGCGGGATGTGTTCCCCCCATGCTCAGATGTGAGTGCTAAGCATTTCTGAGAAGGTGGGAGGTTGGGCCTCCCATGGTTAGATATAAGTGATGGGTGGGCCTTTTCAACAAGGTTGCAGGCCAGGCCTCCCATGGTCGGATATAAGCACTGAATGAAGACCTACATTGTAATAACTCAAAAATTCATAAAAATTTAAAATTTTTCATGTGACATAAAATGTCAAATGACAATGCTAATGAACCACTAATTGTTAGCAGATAATTAATTAGTTTGCAATAGAAACGAAGATTACTTCTTTATCAGGTTCTGTATAACTTAAAGGCTTATCTTTAAATACTATGTTAGTACTGTGTCAACCTAGCAGTTTCATTTTCCAAAAAGTAGAAGAGAAATATGCCTTTTACTAATTCTAAGTATGTTATCATTTTTCTTTTGTCAAGTAGGGAAAATTTCTTAGGTGTGATCGAGGCTTACTTAGATTATAGCTAACACAGTGGGACTGATGGTTCTTTACAGGTTTTAACAAGTAAGTGTTTGTTCTAGTAAAATATGTATATATATATATCCAGGTCAAGAAAGATACTTCACTAGCATAAACATGATGCTAGAGTTAGAATATTTAAATGAAGTTTGTCTCCATAAGAGGTAACGTTGATCTTATTAAAGTAATCAAAACTACATAAATATGCTAAAAAAAACTGCATATGCATAGGTTAAAATGCATGACCAAAAATACTATCAAAATGAAATCAAATCAACTGGATGATTAAGATTATTTCTAAGAATACTCATAATTTTGCTTAGATCAGTCAAAACATTTGGAGTTTGGTTTGATGATAAGTATTTGAATCCTTTTGTAAACATGAAAGAATTACTCTATGTTGTTGAAATATAAAGTAGTCTATCCTATCCAAGATTTTTGTTTTCTAAGGGTTTTTAAGTCATCATACTCATTAGATGTGTATCACATTTACCCTTATCCTAGGGTTTGATAATTAAATGTTTTCTCAATATATAAACAAAACTATTTTGACTCTTAACTGTTTACTCATTATTTGGATGTTAGAAATACAATTGAGACTCTTATATAAGTCTATGGACTGCACTCACTTGTATCCCCAACTACACAATGCAATAAAAAAATTGGTCAAATATTCTCTTCTTAGTTGAAATAATTCTTCTTCAAACTTTTACAGTCTTTACTTTGAATTCTTTTTACTTGTATATTACACTTCAATTCCTGTTGTACCTTTTATCTATAAACTACACCTTTACACAAGGTTGTAATGTAATTCTCTTGAAATATGGTCATTGGTTTGTATAATATGAAAGAGCTTATAAATGCTTGGGCCCTAGTCAAACAACTTACTCTCCAACTCCAGAAATTGAAAAGTCTACTTCAAGGAATCATTAGATTTCCTTTCTCAGTATAGTTTATTATTAAAAGTATGTCCTTTACTTATGTTTTATAAAACATAGTTAGCAGAAGAACTACTCTATATTGACCTATAACAAAACCCTAAAAGAAAATCCATTTCTTATTTCTATGGTGGATAAACTAGGCATCAAAACGATCAAGGGTATATTACATTATTATCAATAAAACAATTACATTATTCATATGATTATTGTTTTGATTTGTTATGATTTTAATGCATATTAGAAACTATGTAATTGACTATTGAAATTCCACCCACAATGATGAAATAATTCGATCGACACATGGAGGTGTCTAATCCCTTGGTTAAGTTGACTTACGATTTCCCTAAACCTTCATTTCAAAAGTGAGAAGGTTCCTTTGACTGTGTGCGGCTGAGATGCGAGCTCGTGGCCGCCATGACTCTGCAATAACCTTTGATTTGTAAACTGTCTTCTAGACAAAATATTCTGTGCTTGTCTCGGTGAGGTCATATGGTGGTTTTCGATTCTTAAAGACTGCCATGGAGTATTGTGTGCGTAGAAGTTGTTTTTCTCCACTGATTCGAGGAATATGAGTTGGTTTTAAGAAAACACAGTGGTGCTCATTTCTTTCCATTCGTGGCTCAGGGTTTCCAGTAGTATTCAGCACATTAAAATTTTTGGGGCATCACTCTCCAACATGCCATCAAGTTGTCCCAAAGGCTTTGCTTTCTTGACTTCTTCAAAACGAAAATCACTAGCAGGTAACGACCTATCCAGGTTTTTAATTAAGAAAAAAATTGGAATCTTTATTACATTAAAAATATTTTAATCATTGAACAGTTGCTCTGTGGAGGTCCTTTTCCCAACTTTGGATGTTGGATGTGAGCACGTTTCTTCAAGCTTCAGACATGTAAACCCTAGTAATCCCTAGTTATACTGAGGGTTTTCTCCTGCATTTGTGTTGTGGTGGTCGGAAAGATAAGAAGCTTCGTTGTGCTGGTTGTGGATCAGCCTTGGTTTACTTATTAGGTTATTTCTTCTTGTTTTTATTTTGGTTTTATACTATTTTAAACCCTAGAGGTTGTTATGTGTAAAAATTTAAAGGCTATTGCAACCGTGACTTACGGTTTTTGTGAAAGAGCCTTTACGACCTGGGAAGATGTAAAGCTTTTATTTTGATTACAGACTCGGCTTAAGTTGTGACATTACTGCTTTGACCACTGGGTGGTTAATTTGAAATTTTAAGTGGTTTTTGCTGGAATGAAAGGACTGTTCATTCATCAATTTTTGTAACAGATGAAGGGTTTTTACTTACTATGAATTGTAATGGTTAAAATTTTAGTTTACTGTTTCTATTTAAACTTGTATAAATTGTTTTGATCAGGTTTAATCCTCTATAGAAGTTATAAAAGGCCATAAACCATTATTGCTTACTCTATTTCATCTATGTTTAATTAGGTTACAGTATTTTTAATTTAAAATTGCATTTAATATCAAAGGTTTATAGTAAAGTTTTATTATTTAATTTGCATTGTTATTGTGTGAATGAAAAGTTTTGTTTCTCTAAAAGGGTTATTATTAATGTATAATCTTCAGTTCTGCAATGAGATGGATTTTACTAAAATAATTTTAGTTCTGTATCTATTTTATTTTTAATAATAATTATTTACAGCTATTAGGTTTTTGTGTTAAGAATAAAAATGTAAAACCTCTTTCAGATATAAATCCTATCTCTTATAAACCCTAGATGGTCCTTGAGGGTTGCAATAAAACACTTACGCTTACCGAATCAGAGTGTAGTTGTAAGCTTAAGTAAATAATTATAATGACCTAAGGATTAATAGCTAGGTTAAACCCTAAATACCACTTTTACTATTCCTATATTTGTTTATTAAACTATATTCATTGTATTTATAATAAGTATTAAAACTAGTAATAATTCTATGAATATTATAATTACTAGTGATTATTATATAATCTGCTCTTTGCCTATAATTAGATAATGCAATTACTTTCAGTAGATAGATCAAGTACAACTAGATTTCTGTAAATGAATCACATAAAACTATAGAAGTAATCATTTGCATTTTACATTTAGAGTTAATAAACAATTATACTTATCTAACTTAAGCAACCAGCTGTACTAGAGTACTGCCTTGTAAAAGGCATGGAAAAATACAATTCGCTAATTTCTTTTCTATTCACCTTTCACTTAGCAAAAACTCTACTATTTTAAATATAATCTGCTAATCACTAGTTTTATCAATAAACAATTCTCTTTCTTTTTCATAAAGCCTAATAAAATAATAATATGCATATATTGAAAACTTGTAATCTTTGTCTGAAAATAGTAGATAAATTATAAATAAACCTAAACAAATAGAACCTGTCAAATGGTGAGGTGACAACAAATTAAGGAGGTTGTTCCTCCCAACCAACTCTTGGAGAAAGCTTAGTCTGCAATCTCTCAGGACCCTCAAGCCCGTCTCCTGGTCCTCCTGGTAGAGTACTGGGTTAGAGATGTAACCTTGAGATTCTCTGTCACTTGATTGAATTTACAGTAGTAATTCAGCCCTACTCACAGCAGTAAGAACTTCAGCTTAGAGTAGCTACAGAAGTTCAATCTTCTGCATTTAACCCCTCAAACTCACTTCAACAAGTCCCTTCCATCGAATTTCTCATGTGCACTTCATTCACTCAGAATGATCACAATTCCAGAATGAGCAGCCTCAACTGTCTTCAATGGGAACTTTTATATCAATGCCTAGGTCTTTTGGGATAGTTTTTACTTAATGAGCCACCTGCTCCTATTCCACTTTCTTGGGGAATCGTGACCACAATTATAGGGAATTTTCCACCTAAAATAGTTATAAGTAGTTTGAGGATGCTGCCACTTGTCAGTATACTCTCCACCCAATCTCCTCCACCAATTGACCAGTTAACACTCATTTAACAACTTCCCTAAGCTGTTGTCTCATCATTTATTTATTTATTAATAAAATATTCTACAATGCATTAATTATCCTTGACCCCACTGGGTCATCAATTACAAACTTTATCATAAAATATAACATAATGTTCCTCAATGACATTAAATTATTTTGAAAATTGGGGCATGTGACATACATGGAGGTTAGGCCTACAATCAACATGAAAACGAGTTGGCTCTGTAGAACTTCCTATGATGAGTAGAATTGAGAGATAGCAGCATTTTCTCAAGATAGCGGGATCCGTACTGATGATCTAGCTTTGATGAATGATCCAGGGAAGAAGACTTGTGCTGATGAATTATGTCAAGAGAATACCTTCCTAGTTAAGAGGGAGTGTTGATGTATTTGTAAATTCGGAATGCATTCACTTGTATATATTATATATTGTATTTCTGTCTAACCCAATGTTCCTACCAGGATAATAATTAATGTAATCAAGTCATGTAAGGCCTTAGTGGTTGACCCTCCATTGTAGGTTGAGACAATAGTCCCCACAGTTTTGGGGTACTTGGGTTATTAGACTCTCCTATAGAAGTCAGCCCTGGTAAGTAATTGTCAAGTCAGAAATTAGTATAAATAGAGAGCGAGCCTATCTATTTGAGACACACACTCACTCAACTATAGCGCATGAGTGAGAGAGAAGGAGCTCGCACAAGTGAGAGAGAGATCAGTTGTCGAAGATCATCTTTGTTTTTTTGGGTTTTACTTTTTCCATTGGTGCTCATTCTATCTCTGAGGAAGTTGTGGGGTTTTCTCCTTTATGGTTTCCCCAAGGAAAACTCTTTGTGTCTCTTGTCTCTTGTGATTATTGCTTTGCATGTTATTCTCTTAGATAAGATCCTAGATCATATTGATTAAATGATAAAAATATAACAAAATCCTTATAAACATGCCAAAGTTTGACTATTTAACATGTATTAAAATGTGAACTTCAAAATAAAACATCAAAAGAAGTGTAAATGCCACATGGAAAACTACAAAATATTTCATGTGATTATGATTATTCCAAGGTTGAACTTTAGCAACAATGTGCTTATGAAAATGTTTCATGGTATTATTGTAATGCCATCGTATTATTGGACTCTTAGGTAGTGGCATGTGGTGTTATATGTTTTGTATTGAACAATAATGTCTTTTTGTATATCTTGATTCACAATTTTTGAATAACATCAAATCCAACTTAATTTTTGAATAGTTCTTTTGTTGAGAAGTTTATGGTGCTCAATACCTTGTTGTCATCTTCTAGAATTTATGGTGAACATAGGTTGATGCTTTAACAAGTTGGACACAATTTAGACAGTTGGAATCATCATTTAATTTTTGTAACGAACAAGTTCACCTCCTTATGTTTTTGATGGGACCCCTGAGCAAACAGAAGAACTCATTCTCCTACGTAGCTTATAGCCCCTGCTTTTAAGGGGATTTTGGCATGAATCTAAGAAAAAATTGCAGATTTGTCTTTATTTGTGCAATTGAACTTGATTTATGTATTCTATAGAAACTAATTACAAACAATAAGGGTAGGTTAGCATGAATATTAAAAGGATACACATATTTATATTTACTTGTGCAATTGACCGTGTTTTATGTCGTTTGTGAAAAACATTTAAATATGATGATGGATAATAAATATTGGTTTTATGATGCCACTTGTCCTCAATTAGTCTTCAATTGAAATAATTTGTTATTTTTACAAAGAGACATGAAATATATGGAACCATGGTAGATGAGCTCCAAAGGTGGTCAATGGCCCAATTCTGAGCAAGATGGAGGAATGTCAATTGATAATGTCAAGGTTATGAAGTGTTGCATGAGAAAGTGAAACCATTAGTCAGTTAAATATTTAAATGAAAACAATTCTCTTAGTTAGAAAAACTTTGTCAAGTTATGAAGCTTTAAATGAGAACAATGACATAAAAAATATGGATGTTGTTTTCCCACAAGATCAGAATTCAAAAATATATAATTGAATTTCTTTTAGAACTACGAGACCAATAATGTTAGTTGGGATAAGATTTATTGAGCATTTGAAGAAATTCATGTTGTTAGTAAGAATAAAGTTGTTGAAGTGATGTTTCTTAACAACTAATTCAACTTGTTGTCCAACCTTTATAAATGTGCTTGAACATTATGAAGGGAGATTTTTCGAATGTAAATTTTGTGGTGCTTCTTCGAATAGTAAAATGTCCAATCTGTTAGTAAGGAAACTAAAGGTTGGATTTATTTATGTCTAGTCAAGGTTTCCATTTAGCTTCTAATGAATACAATTAGCCAAGTCTTTATGTGTAGTCATCATCTTCAATCAATAGATTTCCATCATTGTTGACCTTGAAGCTAATTGCACTTTTATATTATTCTCATTTAACAATTCAAGGTTATTTGTTTCTTCTCATTATTTTTGGAATCACGGTCTTATTGGTTGAAAGTGAATAAATATTATTTCAAGGGATCTAGGTTCATCACATGAGTATTAGAACACTTGATATTGCTATTGTGGGTGGGAATATTGACCAATAATCCTGCATGGCTGAAGATCCGAATCCTTCCAAGTCAAAAATTTCAAAAGGAATTAAGGTAATAAACAAAATATTAATCATAATGGAAGCACAAAAGAACACCACATGACATTCCAATTCATTGGAATTTCTAATTTCTAAACTACATACTTATGAAAACAAAAAAACTAAATTTTCTATCAAAATTGCAATCTTATTTTTAATAGGAACATAAACACATCAAGTTGAAGAGAGTAGCAGCAAGTACAAAGATCTGAAACTTAAATCACATTAATATTTAATACTATTAAAAAAATATAGGATTTTCAATGAAATATTCAAAACTCTACCATTCACCCAAGGCTTCCTACTTTGGAAAACTAAATGAAAAAAACCTACACATCTTCCTTCTCCTTTATAGACTACATGGTACAATGAATCTAGACACATGCAAAACAATGCCTTAACTAGAAGTATTACACCCTAATCCTAAGTTTTTTCTATTTGACATACACCCTAAATCAACTAATCGGACATACCAATATTTGAAGCATTCTATTCTATTAAACTTTCTATCATCTTTGAAACTTTCTTTATTGTTTTGGATTATTCAAGGCACTTTCCTTTATATACACAAACATTTATGAGGACATCATTTTTTAAGTTTTATTGGAGAAAGATGATGAAGGAAACTTGAAATTGATTTCTTTTGTGGGAAAGAATGTAAACCACACTAGTGAAACATTGTGAAGTATAAAAACATTGTGAACTATTTTGAATTTTTATATAAGTTCACAAAGATTACATTTTTGTACCTACATCCCCATTAGTTGCTACATTGAATCAAATAGATTTGAATTATATTAGATGCTCCAAGTGAACTTTGCATATGCAAGAGCATGATATTGAAATTAGGCCTATGAAAACAGTGAATGGAATCAAGTTGGATTTATTGATAACCTATCACAAGTGTTTGATGTAACATAACCATCCTTTTTATAGGAGTTAATAGATTTCAAAGCCTTGGCAAATGAAAGTGCGTTTTCTACTCAGTTGTCCATTTTTTACCAATGGTTTACATCCATTGGACATGGATGCTAAGGATGAAGTATAAAAACATGGATTCTCTTTTAATAATATTTGGAACTATTTTGAAATTATGTCTAAGGTCGCAAAGATTAGGTTTTGTACCTACATCCCCCTTATTTTCTACATTGAATCAAATAGATTTGAATTATAGTAGATGCTTTAAGTGAACTTTGCATATGGAAGAGCATGAAATTGAAATTAGGCCCATGAAAACAATGAATGGAATCAAGTTGGATTTATTGATAATCTATCACATGTATTTTTTGTAAAATAACCGCCCTTTTTATAGAAGTTAATAGCTTTAAAATACTTGGAAAATGAAAGTGTGTTGGTTACTCAACTGTCCATTTTTTACTAATGGTTTATGTCCATTGGACATGGATTCTCCAAGTGAATTTTGCATATGCAAGAGCATGAAATTGAAATTAGGCCTATGAAGCCAATGAATGGAATCAAGTTGGATTTATTGATAACCTATCACATGTGTTTGTTGTAACATAACCACCATTTTTATATGAGTTAATAGCTTTCAAAGCATTGGAAAATGAAAGTGTGTTGGGTGCTACTCAACTATCCATTTTTTTCCAATGGTTTATGTCCATCAATATATTGATATAAAGAATTAAAATAAATATGACAGATGACTTTAAAACCCCAAATGGAATATGAAAGTTCCTCAAAATGTAGATTGACTAAATTTTTAGCATTCAATTTGTCAAAAACTTGAAATTGACATATCTCAAAAACTGGTCATCCAAATCACATGAAATTTTGCATGAATAAGCCTTGTACTCATATGAAAAACCTATATAAATTTCATGTCACTATATTGCATAGATTTGGAGAAATTGACCACCGTAACCTACATCCAATTTGTATTTATCTCAATATAAGTGCATCCATTTACTTTGGGAGAAAAACCCCATTGTCAGCTACAACCATTTGCCTTTTATCTCGATACAAATGCATCCATTTACTCTAATTTTAGGTGTGCAAATGTACTATTTTGAAGGGAACAAGCATAAAAAAATTCATCCAAAATTGGTTTGTCATTTGGTAGAAAAAGTTTGTTTTCACCTAGAACCATTTGTCTTTAATTTAAAAAATTGTGCATCCATTTGCTCTGACTTTTGGTAGATATGTTTTTCTTTGTGAATCCACTGAAATTTCATTCATAACTTTGATGCTTCAATATTTACATGACCTTGTTTAGCATGTCATACAACAATAGTTCACGCCTAAATTGGACCATTTACAAGCATTTCATTTATTGCTGGTAGCACAGGTCATAAGAAACTTTACTGCACTTTCTAGATACATATTCAAACTTCTTTGTTTCCCTAATTGCATTGGCATGTATTCAAGGAATTGGTCTTCTTGAATGCCACCACTTATATACTAAAAAACCTTTAGACACATAATTTCATTAATTTTATTCTTTGATTTGCATTTAAAGGGCATATTAGCGATCTTATCAATTAGATGGTTAAATGAGCTTAGTTAAATGAGTCTGGTTAACTGGTTGGATGACTTATATTATTTGTATACTAAATTATTAGATCTATTCTTTTATATTTTATACAACTACTTTGACATTATGCATGTTATTATTATTATTACATATGCATCAAAATATATTAAAATATGTATTTTGTAAAAACGCTACCAAAATATTTTGAAAATTGTGCTTCCAACTCCCAACATTCTTGAGTGGGATGCATATGACCAACTTCTTCCTATGCAACCCAAATTTATTGAGGAGAAATTTCCAGTCTAAAATGAACAGATTTAGAGGCTACACATAGAGCCAACAACTTAATTTCACTCATGTTGCATCAAGACAAGAAATTGCTACAACACAACAAGAACTGAAAGAATTAAATCATGTGATTGGTAAAATGTAGAGCACCAGTTTAGTAAATTGTATGGGTAAACAATAAGGTAGAAGGAGGTCTTCATGCAAATGATCCTGTGATAATTGAGCTTATGCAGTTACCTTTATGTAAATCAGATGATAGGTGTTGCGAGGAATTCAAGACCTTTTACTTGTGATGAAGAATAGGAAGTCCAAGTGCTTTGTGGAATAATGTTAGAATAGTTGAATAGTACATGATGTTGGTTACAAAAAAAATTCAAACTGGGAGATGATAGGCATGATATTGTTCGTCTGTTTTGTAATTTATTTTAAATTATGGTAGATTTTATTCAACTTTGAATTTACAACTTTAAATTATGGTGTATCTTGGTGGTTGGGAGGAATGATTATTATCCTTTCCACCAAGGTTCAATTATTTTAGGTGACGGGATTCTCTTATTGATCCCCTATGTAATGATTGAGTGGATTATGTAGTCTGGTCATACCTTAACTCTCCAGAATAGCAGAAAAGGGGGCCAAAGTAGCCCTAAATGGGGTACCCTTTGAAAAACAATGATAAACTATTTCCTTCCATGTTTCATAGTGAAATTGGGATCTTTTATTTATTGGATTAATGTCTTCTATGTTACCTCCACTTTCTCTTCCCCAAGGTGAATTGAAGTTACTTTCTTTTAAATTTTATTTTTTTAACTTAACATAGAAAAGTAGGACTCTACCTGAATTGAACCTGTAGAATGTTTGACTTATAAATTCCTCGAAGTTCCATTTGTGTTGTTATAAATGATATAAATATATATAAGAGAAGAGTTGGAGATTAAGATGCTAAAGAGTGAAGATACATTTGAGTAATATGGGTCATTTGACAACCCATTTGATAATTGTCAAGACATAAACGTTAATTCACCCTAAACAACTTGTCAAAAAATGTGCTTTCATTAAAGTCTAGGCCACCATATGAGTAAAAGGATATCAAATTAACTCTATAATGGACTCTCAAAAAATGGTGAACATGGATATATTTTCAGACACACACCATACACATAGAGTGAACATGGATATATTTTCAAACTTAATAGACATCCAATAGCATAAAGAAAATGTTGTAAAGAGGTAGAAACATTGAAAAGTATAGAATAATTAGTAGATTGTAAATTGAGACATATACCAGTCTTGTTTTCTAGTAACATGGGAAGAGGCCACTCAAATCCAGTATTTAGAGAGACCATGAATAGAAAAATATGGTGCAGATTTTACCAGTCCATATCAAACCTCCCAATGCATTTGTAAACCAATGCATATAGCCAACTACAAAAAGATACTTTGGTCATGCCTAATATTTTTTGCATGACATTTTGGCATTGTTTGTAGCCATAGTTGTATCTGAACTTTGTCCTACTTCTGTAGGAATTGATGGCATATCTAAATAATCAAAGACTGAGGAAGATAATATTGTTTGGCAAATATGGAAGAGGCATTTTTGACCGATTGAAAAACTAATTAGATCCATCCTAACAATGAAAATTCAAAATATTATATTTTAGTACATAGGTAGAATGCAAGTTCTCAATGATAAAAATACATTGTTATTTTGATAAATTCTTCAAGTTAAAATTCACTAGCAAATATTCATGCACTGTGAATAATTTAGCTTGTATTTCTTGCAAGTTAGAAATGTAATTGTCATGGTAGGATACTTTTATGGCCTTGGCTTGTCCCCATGGTTATGAATTGTTGCATCGCTGCAAACAACAACACAACACTTGTTATAGAACAATTGTGATTAAGTACATTAATCCAAAACCATTACTCTAATCAATTTATGAAACTAACTTGGATCTATCATGAATGCATTATTTGATTGAGGACATCCTCGCTTGTTGAGGTATCAAAACTCAAATAGTTCATATTCAAATGCATTGATGTTCAAATAAATTTCCAAACCACTTATTTGTTTACTTCTTATTTTCTTTTTGGCAGGGCTAAGGAAACTCTTCATCCTCTTCAAATATGAATCAAGAGCACCCAAACCAGGTGTGATGTCAAAATAATCATCCAAAAATTTATCAAGAAAACCATTCAATTGGTATATCTTACACAAAGTAGTAGGGGGGTTGTTTAGAAGAAATTGTAGTTTCCTTTGAGCACTTCCTCTCTAGCTAGATGAATTTCCTTGAGGTTTGCATCAACAATATATAGGATTATCCCACAATACTGAGAGGGGTTAGGGTGAATCAATATTGTCTTTTTATTTTAAAATAAAAACAGAAAATGAATCAAATAGGTTAAGACACAAATTTTATTCTGGAAACTTAAAAGAGAAAACCACCAATTCAAACTCATTAGAAATGTGAATCTACAAAATTTCCTTATCTGTTGCTACAAAAAGGATGCAACAACACCCTGGGTTTCTGTCTACTACAACAGACAAGGATGCTACAATGCCCTAATTTTTCTATCTACTACAAAAGACAAGGATGATACAACACCCTTTGCATACTTATATCCTTCCCTAGCGCCACCGTACCACCATGGATTGGTTTTTATTAGTTTTCTATTCACTTCTTGGACTTTGTCATTCACAATCACAGAGACAAATCATTTCCTTCAATCATTCTGTCAATAAAAACCTTCACTCTTCCCGCAGACATATTTCTTCACCATTGTGCCATTTAATTGATCGTGCCTCTTCATGAATATTCTAGTCACGACCTTCCACATTCTCCATTTCCACAACCATCCCGAGCCATTGATTTTATATTGGGATTCTTCCTAAACGTAGATCTAAGATAGGATGTGGTATGAATATTGCCTAACTATGACATTTTTCAAAATATATTTCCACACATAGCTTTCCTCCTCAACCATTCCACACCATTCATCTCCTTCAATCTCTTCGTCGCTGTCGATCTCCCAGACTACGGGTTGCGAAACTGTGACATTTACCAAAATCTTTTCATGATTTTTCGCCTTCCACTTTTTGCCTTCCGCATTTTGCTGATAGAATTCGAGTTGTAGAACTATGGCATTCCCCAATTTTTTTTCATGATTCTCTGCATTCCATATTGCATTGGGGGACTTCAGGTTGTGGAATTGTGACATTTCCCAAAGTTGTTTCACGATTCTCCCCCTTCCTCTTTCCTCCTTCTGCATTTTGTTGGCATATTCCAGGTTGTAGAACCCCATATTATTTTAGACTTTGATTTCTCATCTTCCTCATTCTGTATTCCACTTTTTGCTTTCCACCTTCTGCATTCCGCTGGCGGATTCTTGGTTGTGGAAACCCATATTATTTTAGACTTTGGTTTCTCATCTTCTACATTCTTCCTTTTGCGTTCTGTATTTCTTGTGAACCTTTGATTCTCTTATGGGTTCACTCTTGACTATTGATATATGATCTAATGCGGATTTGTGGATCTCCCCTCTTTCTTGTGCAGAAATCATTCCCCACCGTAGATTTCCTTGTGAATTCAATCCTAACCGTTGATCTACGATCAAATGCGGATTTATGGATCTTTCACTTTTCTTTGTGCAGAAATATGTCACCACCATCGATCTTATAAAAATAGGCTTCTGCATTTCTCATGACTAATCTGGACCGTCCACATACCTAATTCCAGGTAGGAGTCATAGGTCCAATACTCGATCCCTTCAGCAAGCAAACAATTGCTGAGTACGGTTTGTTCATGTTGTCTGACAGATCTCAACTACTTTACAATTCTATTTATTCCACAGCCAAGCAAAACATTAATAGACATTATAGTTAAATCAATGGAATCCTTAAGGACCATCAGATTTGTGTCCCCACCAGATCAACAATGGACTTCAAATATGATGAAGCATATTTCATAAAAATTTCACACACATCAAAATTTCTCCAAAACACACAAATCCACTTAGTGAAATCGTTGTGCGCCATCAATTTGATTTGAATATTGATCTAGACCATTGATCTCGATCCCATATTCTAGGGATCACCTCCAATTTTGTAAGCTTAACCCTTCTTTATCTAGCTCGCTATTACATCAGTGAAATCCATGTTAGATGTAGATCTCTGGAACCTTCAAATCTCCACCACATGATCTACAATAGTGAGGATGACTTAACTTAAGCGGTATTTGGTTCACGGGGGCTTCAATTGTAGGCCAATATCTTATCACGTTAATTCATATTGTGGGTTTTAAAATTATAAAAACTCGAACCAATATATTGCAGGTATTAGGGGGTGAGGGGTTTAAGGTGGGGGTGGGTAGGGTGGTTTATAAGGATTGAGGTATAAAAAGGGGTTGGGAGGAGGTTTTAAGTATTGGGAGGGGGTTTCANCATGATTTGGTTATCTAGGATGTAACTCCAACCTGCGAAATCAACTTTCAACCGTGGATTTTATCCTACCATGATCTAAACCATCTAAGCCTGCACAGACTTAAGTCTCGTTTATTATCAATCATTACAGTGATCGATCATTGATCCAAAAACTTGTAACAAGTTTATTCTGAAACATATCCCATTCATGAAAATTCAATGATCTAATTTATTAATTCATGTCCTCTCTTTTATGTCAATTGATGAGGTAATAAATTAATCCTTGTCATCAACCTTGTTACTGATTTTCCCTTGTCATCAACCCTGCTACTGATTTTCCTTTGTCATTATTGAACTCATCCTCCTACCATATCTACTGGTTATTCCTTTGTCATTTGTGAACATATTTGACATCAATGAAAACTATATTCTCAACAATCTCCCCCTTTGGTATTGATGGAAACATCTAAACACTCTCCCCCTTTGACGACAAGACAAAGGATAACCTGTTATGCTATTGAGGAGTTCTTGTATTTCTTCTTTCTGACAACTCCCCCTCTCATCATATCTCCCCCTGAGATTGTGCTTCCTCCTCTACAATTTTTGTAAGGGAATTACTCCCATATTTTTTCTAAGATGCTCAAAATATTCCTTAGGTAGTGGCTTGGTGAAAATGTCAGCAACCTGTTCTTTTGTGTCAACATACTCCAGTTTGACATCCTTCTATGACACTTTTTCTCTTAGGAAATGATATTTTATTGGTATGTGTTTTGTCCTGAAGTGCATGACAGTGTTCTTTGACATATTTATGGCACTGGTATTATCACAATTTATTATTATTGGGTGCTCATACTTCACAAGTAAGTCTTCTAGTGTCTTCTTCATCCAAATGACCTAGGTGCAACATGACGCATCAACAATATATTCGGCCTTTGCTGCAGAGAGTGAAATGGAAGATTGTTTTTTACTTAACCATGAAACCAAACAATTTCCTAAGAAGAATGTTGCTCCACTGGTACTCTTCGGATAATCCACACTTCCTTCCTAATCTGCATCAGTAAATGCTTTCAAAATAAAGTCTTGACTTCTTGGGTACGATAACCCATACACCATAGTACCTTTCAAGTATTTGAAAATCCTTTTTACTACAGTTACATGCATTTCTTTCAGGATTTACTGGAACCTAGAAGCCAAACCTACAACTTGCATCACATCTATTCTTGTAGTTGTCACATACGTAGGCTACCTATTGTGGATCTATAGATGGTATGATCCACTTCCAAAGACTCATCGTCCTTAATTTACAGCTTGTGATCATAGGAGTACTAACAGGTTTGGAATCTTCATTCTTAAATATTTTAAGCATGTCTTTGATGTACTTAGTTTGTGAGATAAAGATTCCTTTGTCTTTTTGATAAACTTGTAATCCCAAGAAGAATGTTAGTTCACCCAACAATAACATTTCAAATTCCTTCTTCATTTCAGAAGCAAATTTTACACTTAGTATTTGTAAATTGCTTCCAAATATGATGTCATCTACATAAACAATAACAATGATCATATTTTCATCTTCGATTTTTAAGTAGAGATTACTTTTAGTAGCCCCTCTCTTACATCCTTATTATTTTAAATAACTATCTAGCCTTGAAAACGAGGCCCTTAGAGCTTGTTTGAGACCACAGAGTTCCTTTTTCAAATTGAAAACATAATCTTTCTTTTCGGATAATAGGAAACCTTTAGGTTGTTCAATCTAAACCTCTTCTTATATTTTTCCATTCAAAAATGAAGACTTGACATCCATTTGATACACTTTAAAATTTTTATGGCTTAAGAGTGCTAGAAACATTATTATTGCTTCAAGTCTTGACGTGTGAGGATAAGTTTCTTCAAAATCAATTCCTTCTACCTGAGCATACCCTTTACATACAAATATTTCCTTGTTCCTTATCACTTGACCATCCTGATTGAATTTGTTTTTGAAAAACCATTTGGTCCCTATAACATTCTTATCTTTAGGTCTTGGGACAAGCTCACAATTCTTATTTTTCACAATCTGATATAATTCTTCATTCATGACTTTGACCCATTCATTACTTTTGCTGGATTATGTAAAAAATTTAGGTTGCACTATTGAGAGTAGGGCCTGTTCATTAAATGATAGTTGTCTTCTTGTACTAACTCCATCATTTTTATCAACTACGATCTCTATCTACGGAATATTTATTTGTATTCTTCTAAATGGAGTTTGTGTATTAGGTCTTGGGGATTCTTCTTTTCTTTCCTATGTATCTTCCTTTTCTATTTTTTCTTCTTCATCATGAGGACTTTCATCCTCTTTCAAGTATTCCTTTTATTCATCATTTGTATTTTCAACAATATCATGACTTCTTCCTCTTCTTGGTTTTATATCATCTACTCTCACATCTGAACTTTCTACAATTTTGTGTAACCTTTTATTGTAACATCTATATGCCTTCTTGGTGGATGAATATCCTAGAAATATTCCTTCATCGGTCCTAGAGTCAAACTTACCAAGGTTTTCCTCATTCCTTTTAATGTAACAATTACTTCTAGATACTTTGAAATATTTGACTAAGGATGGTCTTCCATACCATATTTCATAAGGGGTCTTGTCCTTATTCACTTTGAGTTTTCCTCTATTAAGTATATAGACATTTTTCTATACTGCTTCTTTCCAATATGCATCTGACAGTTTTGCTTCATTAAGCATTTTTCTGGTAGCTTCTTGGACTGTTCTATTTTTCCTTTCAACAACACCATTATGTTGAGTAGTCTTTGCAGCTAAATTTTTTCTCTTAATTCCATCTCTCTCACAAAACTCATTGAACACATTTGAAGTAAACTCTCCCCCATTATTTGATCTAAGACATTTGTTTTTCATATGTGTCTCATTTTCAACCATTGCCTTGAATATTTTGAATTTCTCAAAATATTCTAATTTTTCCTTGATAAATGTCACCCAAGTCATCCTTGTGTAATCATCAATGAGCACCATGAAATAATATTCTCCTTATATGCTTTTATTTCTTGTTGGTCCATAGAGATCCGTGTGCACTATTTCCCGAGGATGTGAAGCCATATGTTCTTTTGTTTTAAAACTAACTCTAGTTTGCGTCCCATGTTGACAATGTTTACAAACTGAGTTTAGAGGTTTTACAATTTTAGGCAAACCTCTTATAGCTTCCTTCTTACTTATTTTGACAAGATTGTCAAAATTTAAGTGTCTTAACCTTCTGTTCAATAACCAACTTTCATCAACCATACTTAAGTAACATTGATTTTCATTTTCTAGGATGTATACATTGTTTGAATTTCTTATAGCAATGCCAACAAATGTTCCTAGTCCTTTTTCCTAATTTCACATTTCTATGAATAAAAAATACAGATGTTCCCTTGATCACGACTTACACTGAGGAGATTAGGCTTTAGGTTTTCTACTAGTAATACATTTTCTGCTTTGATCTTGTTGCTGACAATAGTTGTTCCTTTTCCAATTATCTTGGAAGACATATTGTCTCCAAATGTGACTTTACCCTTATTATCTTTTAGATTTATGAATTTGTTTGGGTCACCTGTCATGTGTTTTGAACACCCACTGTCCAAGTGCCATATGCTTTACTTTTTTGTTGCACATAGAGCAATCACGAAACTTTTGTTTTCTTCATTTTCCCTCTAGTACTTCTTCTATTTTGTGTCTTGCAAATTAATTGCAATAGTATTTCTTATGGGATTCATCAGTTTACAATATCTCACCATATGTCCATGGTTATTACATTTGTAACACTCTATGTCATATTTTTGAAGAAGTGTAAAAAGGTTATGATTTCCTTTTGGTTTGTTATTTGATGACTTCTTCTTGTATTCATGAACGTTCCCATAAGCTCTGCAATTTGAGGCTTTTTGAACAAAGTTATTACAAGAGTAACAATGACCCAAAAAGATCTGTTGGTATCTATTTGGTCTCTTAGCCACCATATTGTTTCTCTTTTTATCTTGAGAGTTTAGGGAATCTTTCTTGCTCTCTTCCTTTTTAACTAGACTCTTTAGTGCTTCAACATATCTTTTCTTAATTCCTCCTTTATTAGTGAGAGAGAAACATTATGGCTCCTTTTATTTGTTAAAACCCAAACCATATCTATCACTTGATGATCTTTGGCTATTCAGGATGTTATCTAGAAGCCATGAACTGTTCTCAAAATTTGATTTGATAGATCCTTCATCAAGATTTTTCTTGAATGACATGATCTCTTCTTCAATTCTCTCAGATTCATTGTATTCTTTTTTTGAGCTCTAAGTTTATATCCTCCTCAAACCTTTTGGCATCTAGAAGTTGGGCTTCCAACTTACTAATGACATGATTTGACTCTTTGTTCTTTTTTCTGCATTTCTCAAGTTCTTTAGAGCGCTAACAAGTTGAGATCTTAAGTCTACTTCTCCTTCCACATTTGAGTCACTATTTGAAACCCGAGTATCTAGACCCATGAATAGAATTTCAGTTTCTTCATCTTCACTTGTATCTGCATCCTCACTACCTTCCATGGTGTAAACACTTTTTTTTTTCTCATAGGACTTCTTCTTGTTTCCTATTTTACTCTTTTTGAACTTTGAATTTTCTCTCTCATCACTATCATCTTGCTTAGAGTAAGTACATTTTGAAGAAAAATGTGCAATTCTTCCACAGTTAAAACATTTCAGGGGTAACTTTCCTTTATATTTTCCAGTACCTTTCTCAAGTTTTTAATAAAAAGGGCTTCCTCATCATCTAGGTTTTCTGATTGGTTTTTGGATGAGGCTTTAAATGTTGATTCTTTTCTCAAGGATTCATTTAGTCCCATTCTCATCTCATATGCAGTGTGGATTCCATAGTTCATCTTCTATCACAAGGTCAATATCATATTGCTCTTCTAGGGTGGATACTTTTGAGTCATACTTCTCTTAGTACCTTGCTAACCACTTCTCTTTCTTTTAATTTTCCTCCAAGTCCTCTAATAGAATTGAAAACCTCATCTACTCTTAGAAGCTATTCCCCAATATTCTCTTCTCCTTTCATTTTAATACTCTCAAACTTCCCTCTGTATGTCTGAAGCTTGGATTCTTTGAATTTAGATTCCCCTTCATTGATAATTTTTAATTTATCCCATGCTTGTTTGGAAGTCTTACATCATGTAACTTTTGTAAATATAGAGTTTGTCAATCTACTCAAGATTGCATTTATGGATTTGGAAATACCTTCATATTGGGATTGTTCCACATTGTCTATAGGTACTTGGTCATCTATTTTATACTCCTTTTCAGTTGCTTCCCAAACCTTCCATCCAAGGGACATAAGATGGAACTTCATTCTCAGACTCCAGTATGCATCATTTTCACTTGTGAATAATGGAGTTTTGTTAGTGGCTAAACCTTCTTGTTGATCCATAGTGTTTTTTAAACAAGATCTTCCTTCCAGTGGTTAAAATGTGGTGACAGAACCAACTCTGATACCAATTGTTGGATTATTCCACAATACTGAGAGGAGGGGTGAATCAGTATTGTCCTTTTCTTTAAAAAAAATAAAAAATGAATCAAACAGGTTAAGACACAAATTTTATCGTGGAAAATTCAAAGAGCAAACCACCAATTCAAACTCATTAAAAGAATGATTCTACAAAATTTCATTATCTCCTACTACAGAAAGGATGCAATAACACCCCAGGTTTTTGTCTTCTACAATAGAAAAGGATTCTACAACAACACCTTGGTTTTTCTGTCTCATACAATAGAAAAGAGTGCTACAACACCCTTTGCAGATTTATAGCCTTCCCTAGTGCCACCTTGCCACCCTCGACTTATTTTTATCAGTTTTCTATTCACTTCTTGGACTCTGTCATTCGTAATCATAGAGACAAATTATTTCCTTCAATCATTCTATCAATAAATACCTTCACGCTTCATGCGGATGCATCTCTTCACCATTGCACCATTTCATTGACCGTGCCTCTTCATGAATCTTCAAGTCGTGACCTTCCACATTCTCCATTTCCACAACCATCTTGAGCCGTTGATTTTAGATCGGGATTCTTCCTGACCATAGATCTAAGTTAGGATGTCGTAAGTGAATTTCCTAACTATCAAATTTATCAAAATGTATTTCCACACATAGCTTTCTGCCTCAACTATTTCACACCATTGATCTCGTTCAATCTCTTCGTGATCTTCGCTCTCTGAGACTGCGGGTTGCAGAACTATGACTTTTCCCAAAATCTTTTCACAATCCTCCGCCTTCTTCTTTTTGCCTTCTTCATTCCATTAATGGAATTTGTGTTGCAGAACTATGAAATTTCCCAAAATCTTTTCGCGATTCTTCGACTTCCCCTTTCCGCATTCTGCATTATGCTGGAAGACTTTGGATTACGAAACTGTGACATTTCCCAAAGTCTTTTCATGATTCTTTGCCTTCCTCTTTTCACCTTTCACATTATGTTGGCATATTCTAGGTTGTGGAAACCCATATTATTTTCGACTTTGATTTCTTATCTTCCGCATTCTGTATTTTTCTTTCCTCTTTCCTCCTTCAGCATTTTGCTGGCAGATTCTGGGTTGCTAAACCCATATTATTTTATACTTTGGTTTCTCATCTCTACATTCCACCTTCCATATTTCTTCTGAACTATTGATTCTCCTACGGGTTCACTCCTCATCGTCGATCTACGATCTAATGCATATTTGTGGATCTCCCATCTTCTTTGTGTGGAAATCATTCCCCACCATATATTTCCTTGCGGCTTCAATCCTAACCGTTTATCTATGATCAAATGCAGAAATCATTCACCATTGTTGATCTTCTCAAAATCAGCTTCTGCATTTCTCATGACTGATCTAGACCTTCCACATACTAGATTCCAGGTAAGAGTCACAGGTCCAATACCCGATCCAGACAGCAAGCAAACAGTTTCTAAGCTATTTGTCCACATTTTTCGATAAATCACGAATAATTTGTAGTTTCATTTATTCCATAGCAAAGAAAAAAATTAATAGACTTGCTAGTTAAATCAACAGAATCCTTAAGGACCGTCATATCTATGTCCCCACCAGATCAACGATGGACTTTAAATATGATGAAGCAGATTTCATAAAAATTCTGCGCACATCAAAAGTTTTACAAATTATGAAACTCCACTCAGTGGAATCGTTGTGTGCCATTGATTTGATTTGATGGTCGATCTAGACCGTTGATATCGATCCTATATTCCAACAATCGCCTCCAATTTTTCAAGCTCGACCCTTCTTTATCTTCCTCGTTATTAAATCAGTGAAATCCATATTAGTCGTAGATCTCCAGAACCTTCATATCTCCACAACATGATCTACAATCATGAGGATGACTTAAATTAGGAAGTATTGGGTTATCTCATATGTAAATACAACCTGTGAAATCAACTTTAAACCATGGATTTGCTCCTACCATGATCTAAACCATCTAATCCTGCACATAAGTCTTGTTTATTATTGATCCTTAAAGTGATCGATTGTTGATCCAAAAACCTGTAACAAGGTTATTTTGAAACATATTCCATTCATGAAAACTCAATGATCTAATTGATTAATTCATGCCATCTCTTTTATGCCGATTGATCAGGGAATCAATCAATCCTTGTCATCAATCATGTTACTAATTTTCCTTTGCCATTGCTAAACTCATCCTGCTAACATATCTACTAGTTATTCCTTTGTCATTCATGAACACCTTTGACATCAATGACAACTATATTCTCAACATAATATATGTGGGCATAAGAGTCATGTCAACATTTGTATCATATTTTTGGGCTCTATACTTATTTCGAGTGGTCATTGAATGTGCTAGCCACTGCATATTGGCTAGGAAATGAATATATGAATTTCTTGAGTGGAAATATATCAAGTTGACCTTTATAGCATGCTTGCAAATTTTGCCTCGAGTAAACCATGGACATTCACATGCTATAAAATTTGTGTGATACAATATGACAAGGTATCTCTTATCACAATATGTTTGAATTATCACCCAGTAAGAATCAATTTTTCTCTCATGAGGACAACAATCACTATATGGAATTCTACTTGCTTTTTCCACTCGTGATTCAAATTTTTCTTTCTTTCTTGTAGTTGTTTATATATCCTCCTTTTTTCACAATATCCTTGAACCGATAAAAAGGTTCAACACTTTTTAGGAGAACATACAACAACCAATCCATTCTAAGAGCACATTTCTTCATTTGATCATATATAATTTTTTTCTTCAAGTAGCAATGGTATGACTCAACCGCATTATTGGTTTTCTAATTTGCATGACGAAAATCCTAGCAACATTTCATCTACATACCTATATGCTAAGAACCAAATTCTAGTCCTACTATATAATATTTATCAAATGAAAAAAATAAAAACACTACTAAGGGTTTGTTCCCTTATGAATCTTATCATCAGCAATCCAGTTCATGTGGAAATAGTCTAAGAACTTATGCTCATCTACAAATTTGTTGAAAAAGGTATTTATTGCATCATCCACTTCAACATTGAGAGTGTCTTTAATGATTCAACATAAATCACTAAACATCTCATTTGATTTTTTTGTATTTGTGGCTAGCCAATTCACATTTTTTAACCATTCCTTATGAACATGCCAAATACACAATATTACAGCACACCCTATGATCCTCTTGCCATAATCAGTGCAATTTAGTGTGAAATTATTATAATAAACATAAGTTTCATAAAACCTAACAAAAGTGAAGTTACCTCAAAGCACTGATTTCAGCCAATGCATCATTAACCATGAAGGCATTAACTTTCCAATCAATACGGATTTTGTGACACCTGTCCATGAGCTACTGCAACCATAGTGCAAGATCCTCTGATGTGTTCCATGATGCTACCACCCATGCAACTCACACCCCACTTTGTTGTTCATCAAATTCCACCAGTGTATATAGTTGGTATTGTCATATTCAAAGAACACATAAAGTAAAAAATAAGTACTCATCAATAATATTGAATGGATACAAGTTAACAAGGTATACTGAATCAATAATTGACATTTGACTTACCCCATACTTATTAGTGATGAATGTAGAATCCATAGCTATTAAGCTATTACATAATAACTTCACCATTGTTTCTAACATCCACTTTGTCTAAATTCCGATTATAAAAGGAACCTATACACCTTTGGGATTTTAGTAAAAGAATAAATATTCACAATGATTTTGATACAAAATATTTACACTCATTTCATCCTTTGGGTGGAGTTGATAATTTCCCTTTGACAACTGATTATATATTTTTACAATATCCTTCCTGGATAGGAATAAATCCCTATCCCGAGTTGCAGCATCGATGTCAACATGTCTTTGGATGTGGATTTTATAAACTGTATTAAAGATCACTCCCAAAGAAAAATAACTCTCTACATAGGAAAAAAATTCCCTTGAAAGCCTTGGCTTATGAAAGATCCTTGCATCACCCGAAGTGTCATGTTGTCCATGACAATACCATCCTTCCCCATCCTCATGACCATACATGTTGTAAGTCAATATCGTTATATCGGGATTATAAACCATCACCTTCACAATGAAATGGAATTGGCATCGCCTCTTCTGCACAAATGAGGTCCTTTTTTTAGTGGACTGCTGACCTCTTTTGTCCTCTCGGCCAAATGAGCAATGATAACTACACCAAAAAATTGGATATTTTAGTACATGCAAATGGAAAATGCAATTCCAATTCCAACATATACATAATGCACTTTTTAAATTCTTACATTTCATATTACAAATAAACAGTGGCCCTTTTTGCTTGTTTCTTATTATGTTTCGTACAAAAGTACATGGAGCTATAGGGTTTCCTTCCTCCCCTTTCATAAAGTCTAAAACTCTATGTGAAGAAACTAAAGCCACGCGATCAATGCTCACGTTTTCTCAATGAATTTAAGAGCAAACTAAGTCTTTACTAGAAAACATGATCACGCCTTTCATGCCTTAAACCCCAAGATCCATTATAATCTCCCATTTGGATCTCTTGGCCATTTTGTACCGATACCTGCAAAATATTCCCATGGGTGAAAGTTATTACTCTTTGAAGTTTACAAATGAATTTTTTTTTTGACAAAGCAAAATAGTATAAGCTCAATTATGCTCACACATAACCATTACTGAAAATAAACCATTGGATACTTTTGTTGTTAATTTGTGAAAATAACTTTGATTCTTGCAGACATTTCCTGTCAACAATTATCTTGGATGGTTAAAATTTCCATCCTTACATCGGATCCTACAAAGATGAAGTTGGGAAGGCATGGGAGATGCTCTCTTTATGAGGAAGCAGGGAAGACAGTGACCCACTTAATGATTCATTTCTCCATCTTTTCATACAAATTTGGTTGATGATTTTGGGAATGATAATGTGAAACTACCCAAAATCAATTCAAACTGTAAAAAAATAAAGTTTTTGATTCAAGCCTCCAAAGCCACAATAATCATGCAAGTGCCTAAAAAAAACGATGTTATGTTTGAGCCTAATCCTAGCCATCATTTAATTAAAGGAAAATAATAAACACATGTGTATGTGAAGAATCGAAGCAATTTCATTGATTTTATATTGAGTAATAAAAAAAAGTGAACCCACTTACATGTATCTTAGGCCTAAATTGCTATAAAATATCCAAAACCAATGGAGATCCCAACAGTTTTCAAATGAGCCGTAGCCAGTCTCTTAATTCACTTGCAAGCATTATGATACAAAATTTTGATTCCTCGGTAACCGATTCCCCCACTTTTTTTTCATCTATTGGAACTACCATTAGTATTACCAAAATCAAAATTATTTTTTCCCCAAAAACAACATAACAACTTTTAATTGCGGTATCTTACAATGATAAACAACAAATCATATTATTTATAATATTGGACTGAATTTCTATACACATATGCTACTTGAATTGGAATGAAATGGAAAAAGTGTACAGGAATGCCCATCAACTGGGATGAAATATAAGTTCCAATGAGTATGATTTTGTTTGAGTACATATGAATAAGATTGAGGCACCGACTTGGAAAGAAACGATAATTGGAGTTGTTTTCATTAGTTTTATAAAAAACACCCACCCAAATCCATGTTCACTAGATTAAGAGGTTTCCAGTTAAGATTTTATATTCCTTTCAATTTTTGATAGATTCTGAGATTGTTGAAATTGGTTAATATGTCAAGTTTTGAATTCATGAAATTTCAAGTTTTCGTACAGACTCTATTTTGGATATATTAGCATTCTCAGATCCATTGAGTCTTTTAAAAGTAAAAAGTATAACAAAGAGAAATGAGACGTTGGTGGCATGATGTACATATAAAATAATCTAATTAAAATATAAGTATTTAAACAAGGGATTTAATTCACTAGTGTCTGTGTATTCGACCCTCCACTAGGGTTTCATTCCCGTTGTGGTATGCGAAAATGGGATGAGGCCATAGTAATTCCTAAGAAACGTTTGGGGACCAATGAGATCAGTTAAGATAAGATTGTGCCAATTTCTAACTTAGACTAATACGAATTATAGTTGCAAAGAATACTATGCAACAAACTATTTGAAATTGGAAAATTACAAACAACGTATTCTCCCATAAGGAAAGGGTCATATCTGATCATGGCATAGCAGGACATGCTCCTCGAAATATTAGAGTGGGGTGTTTGGAATTATAAATTGGAACTGTGATTTGTGACTAGAAATACCAAGGATGAGCTCCATGGTAAATGACACTATTCAATCTACCATTAAATTTCTTACTGTGAATGGAGTTTCACCGGACATATATTACTTTAGAATTTGTTTTCTGAGTTTAATGAATGCTGATTTGGGAACAACGGTTGTGTATCAATCGTCATGAAACTTTTTGAGAGATGATCTGTAGCCTTGGTTGTGTGTATCTATTAGTTTGTAATTTTCCAATTTCAATTAGTGCAACTCCTCAACTACATATTCTAAAAATTATATGATTTAGATCATAATACTCTAAAAATTCTATGATTTGGGTAGGAATATAAAGGTGAAACTAGTTAAGATGAATAATTTGGTAGCTTAACAGATCTTGTAGTGCTCCTCTGTCACAAAGTATCACTAAATCCTTTTGTTCCTAATATTTTTGTGTCATCCTCTATTCTAATGAAATAAAAGTTTAACAGTCTTTTGTTTTATAGTATTCTCATCAATTACGATAATGGAATTGTTTCGAACTGTTTCGAACGATAATCATACAACTATATAACAAATTTAAATTTCATACTGAATTCAAAAGTTTAAGTTATGCTCGTAGAAGACCAGATGTCTGTAGTTGTAGTAGATTCCGTAGGTTTATGCACATTATGTAGCTTCCTTCAGCTTCCTTCCCAAGCCTTAAGAACAAAAAATGGATAAACCACCCTACAGACCAACTCTTATCATGTTGGCCCTAGGAAACCAACGGGTTTCCTAGCCCCCAATCCCACAAACCAATAATCTGAATAACATCATCCCTCAATCCATACTTCCATATACATAGTTAAATTTCCCCTCTTGCTTTGATTTTCCCACCTTCTCAATCCCTGAGTTAATCCACTCCTTGGTATGCCTCCGTTCTCCTTCAAATTCTAAGTCCTATTTTTCCCCCAAAAATCACCAAAAACCCACCCCCTCCTATTCCTGCATAAATAAATTTTTCCTTCCTCCTGAAACCTTCATGCTTACTCCACCTCCTCTATCAAATCCCATAATTTCACAAAACATTTAATCGCTTCCATGCTTAAAATTTCAAGGTATAATAAGTAATNTTTGGGATCTTTGTGATATGGTGGGATAATGATTAGTCCCACTCACCATTTTAAACATTAAATATGTTTTAATAAAATAATAATTTAACAGTTATTATTATTGACCTTTCAATTGGTAGTGGTGGGTGTCCTAAATATGTTATTCAATCTGTATCTGATGTCTCACCTTGTAATAATTAATGGTAATTATTACTTTAATGCAACCTTATCTCATCTTGTTTAGTAAATAATTAAATATCCTATCTATCTTTCCATGAAATTCTTCATTTAATCCCATCTATAATTACTTAACTCAATAATTTATATAATTATCTTGTTAATCTTCTACGATTTATAGTAAAGTACAATTATCACTATAAATATTAATTAAATAATAATAATTATAGTAATAATAATAATAATTAGTGATTAATAATTGATGACAATAATTCTTTGTTTAAACTATACCATTATATATACATTAATAACCAATTAAACTATACCATTATGTATAGATAAATGAATTTCCTTTCCATTTTGACTTTTAAATCAATTGCTTCGGTGCCTTATTAATAATATTTTGATTCATTAATCAATCTAATAATTTGGTTGATCCACTATAGTTTATAGTAAAGAACAATTTCACCATTATTAATATTAAATAATAATAATAGTAGTAATAATAATAATTACTGGTTAATCTATAATAATAATACTTATTTGTTTAACTCACAAGTTCCCTAGTACCAACACAACATTCCTGGATTTATAAACAAAGCACCCATAAGGGTTTTAAACAATCATGATAACAACTAAACAATACAATTCCACTTATGCATATGGAATAATATTTGTGTCTATTCACAACAATTTCCTTATGATAATCCTAATTAATGATCTACTCAATCAATTACTTATTAAAATGTTCACATATGATTCAATAACTAAAACGTTCATTATATGTATCAGATCATTGCCTAATTAACGCAATTATTCACAACGAATCATATGATTATTTAACATGTCCAATATTTGTATATCGATAGTAGCATGCATGTGCAAGGTGTGCATGCATGGCCAGTACATGCACAGGTCGAACACACACTTTAACCATACATCATATTTCCTTACACATAACTACTAACTACTACTAATAGTCCTTCATGCAAACATAGCAAGTATACATACATAATATAATTACTTTAACATTCTCCGTTATTTAACAATTATTACCTTTTATGATTTCATATCTTATCTTCGTGTTCTTATTAACTTAACCAGTCAAGCAAGATGGGTAGAACTCGATATCAAAAATAACCAAACCACAACAATACTAACTAATGCGTCCTCCCATCCTAACCTACATCCGCATCCTCCCTATCCTTCCTCTGCTAGTATAGAAGTGGATGTAGGCCTCACTGACTTGAGCACATAAATACATGAGAGCAGTAACATCGGTTGAACATCGAACCTCACCTCTGCTAGTTAGCATTCGACCGTCATCACAAAATCTTGGGGAGCATGTCTCAACACTGCCCTCCCATGACCTCAGGTATCATTGTAACATAGCGTGGGAAATACATCTAACCCTCTCAACATACTGGGTCTATACCCTTTCAATTAATACTCTACTGCTATCATGATTATTGGATTGTGCCATCGTATAATCATTTTTGGTCGCTAAGGTTTACTATGTAACAAGTTACCATTTCACATATCATATCAACTATTCTACTATCACTTAGTGCCAATGTCTTGTGGGTTAGTACTTCACAAATACACATGTATAACAAGTCATTTCACTTGACCACATCATCATCACCATCATTATTTCATGTTATAATTTAATTCATCATAGGTACACACAACATATAATAATTCAATTGGTCACACCATAACATAGTATCCACTTACCGCATCATATATTTCACATTTGGTCAATGAAATCATTTCAACATATACTATCATCGTAAAACATAGGAATCCATGACATCATATACATAGTAACATCATAATCATAGTGCCATAATAAACATAGTAACATGATAATCTTGGTCCCATCATGTCGTAAGTAAATATTATTCAGTCGAGCAAAGTCCAAAAGACAATAAGCAATAAAGTACAGTATGTCTAACTTATAAATATTCCTAGTCGAAATATGGGGTGTTACAAATCTCAAATTGAGACAAAAAAATTGGTAGAATATTTTCTAGTTCAAAAAATTAAATAAAAATTAAATTAACTTTAAAACCTAAAATAATTTTAAAAATACCACATATGAAAGTGAGAAAGAACCAATAATTTAATAAATTTTAGTGATCACTCGCATGGATCAAAACACTAAAGCTCTCCTCTTTGTGAGAAAAATGGGAAAAATTCAAATTTCAATCTCTTTATATTACACGGGTTGACACTGTCTAGGGGAGTGTCATCTTTTTATGGTATTAGTTGTATTTTCACTATCAAATTTCTTCTTCATTTTGGAAAATAGGGTTCGGTCATAGAAAAAGAACATAGAAGTTATCAATAAATAGAAGAGGAGATGGTTAAGCTCAGAATTTTAAAGAATAATTCGAATTTTTAAAAAGATAGAATACATTTTTAGAATTTCAATTTGTTTCCTTGTATTAGTCATGTTTACACTTTCATACATTTTAGAAAAGATAGCCCATCATTAAAGAAGAACACATCATTTTTGAATGAATAAAAAAACATACAGGGAGAGTGGTAATCTTGATTAATTTGAAAATGGCCTTCCATGATGTTTGAACAACTCACTAGAAAATAAAACTGCAACTAGGCCTTCCACATTGTTTGAACCACTCACAAAGCTTTGTTTGAACAAGGGAGTAGAGATTTGGGTTTCGAATGGGATGGAGTGGGTGGCATAGTGTGTGAATAGGAGGCCATGCATTGAATGCATGCGAAGGGCCCTCCAAACTCGAGTTTGAGTGACTTTTTCCTTCCAATGAATGTGGAGCTTCCTTTAAGCGCGGCGGTGAGGGCAATTTCGAATGGGAGTTCGGAGAAGGTTGGAAATCTAATTTCATCTATAAAGAATTAAGGTGACCAGGTTCCGACACAAAACGTCGACTCGGTAGACTACTCCTAAGTTAATATATCTGATGTTGTAAGCATTAAATGCTACAACATCAAATGCTACAATCAAACCTTTATAGCTATGGCTATGGCCACTTTAGTGATACCCAAAACAATAGTGGAAAATCTTGCTATATTTTTTTTAACTTGAATTACATGTATGTACATTGAACATTCTATAGTATAAGGTCATTCCCAACTAAATTAGTATAAAAATAAGTTGTAACAGGATTTAACATAGCTTATTTTCCTTCGAATAGATGTAAAAAAATTGAGATTGCCCATTACTTTTATCTGTTTTGTTGATCCACTTACAATTTCTCTTGATGATGCAAGGCCAAACTAGACGCTTGTCAATGTCGTCGGTGGAACCGAGCAATTTCTTCCATCATGTCCGGATATAAATTGAATATAAATTGAATGGCTGCTTTACTCACTATCCTTCCTTCCGAGTCCATTGGTGCGTAGGTAAAATACTACCAACAAACTAAGCCAACGGAACATAGAAGAAAATGGTGAATCTGTGGAAGACATAGTGGAGTTAATAATACTAGTTAGGATTTTATCATGCCACTTCCTGGTATACTCACTCAGGCATTGAAACATATTACTCTTCACCCCACGATTACAGTGCACATTTGTGGACCATATCTATGTAATAATTAACAACCTCATGTACAACCAGGGTATAGGTGCATGCATTCAACACTTTTATTCAAAAAACCAATAGTTGGTTGCATGCATTCGACACTTGTACAATTATTTTGTTATTTTTCTAATGTTCTTAATATCAAAACTTAGACACATCCATCAAATTTTACATGATCTCCATAATCCTCCCATGTCCTACACAATACCAAGTATTAATTAAACTATCTATAAACTATTTGAAAAGGAATCGTATAAGCAATTTAGTCATTTTCTATAGGAAACCATGTATTTCGAAATTAATATAAATTATTAATTGAAATATTTCTAAAATATTTAAAAAAATAAGGTATAAGTAGTTGAGTAAATTTAAGTAATTCTCAACATTCTTCTTGCAATAGTCTTCATGTTATACTTTTGTTTAATTTGGTTTGGGTTTAAAATCAACAATCTGGTTGGAACGGTGTTCATATTATACTTTTGTTTATAATTTGGGTTTATAACAAGTTTTTTTTCAATATATTTTTGGATATTTATCTTTTTTTATGAATTTTTATTCATTATTATTTAAAAATTAGTAAAGAATTAATGTTATAATCACTTTTGGTTTTTAATCACTACCTAATTTTTTTATACAAATTTTATTATAATTATATCAGATTTTTTTGGGTTTTCTATACAAATTTCCTTATAATCATGTCAGATTTTTTTTATGGTGATGTTTGTGTATTTATGCAACCAGCGTTCTGTTTGGTAGTGCAAACTTGATAAAATGGGAGAAATCATGGTGGAGTCATGTTTGGTTGTGCCAAATTTGATAAACATGGGGAAATCGTGTTTTAATAGATTGTGTGAATGTAATAAAAGAGGAGAAATAAGTTATACTATGACTATGCTGATCTTAATATTCTTATTTAGATACCTGATGCTGCATGCCTCAAGAGTACCTACGTTTTAACATTTATATTACCGTTGGGTGGGGATTCACTATAGATTATATGATATTTTATATAACATTCTATATAACTTAGTCTTGAAATTAAACCATTTTGAGATCACAAAGCTCACAATATCTTCTAAATAAATTCCTTATTGTATCTTGTGATAAAGGCGAGTTAAAATGGTTTTATTTGCCATTTGCTTTATTTGAAAAAATAATTTTTTTATTTTTTATACATATTAATTCCTCAAATCATTGATTTTTTCTTTTATTTTTAAACAAGACAGAAGCGTAATTAAATCATATTTGGAATGATATCGTGAAAGATTTTTTTTAAATAAATAATTTTTAATTAAGATTTTTATTTTTATTAATTTTTATTATAATCAGAAAAAATATTTTCATTAACTTTAATTATTATTATTTTTTAAATTAAATATTGTTAATAAGTTTTTAAAAATATATAAAAAAATAATTCACTATTATAAAAATTGTATTATTCGTTAACATATTCTAAAATAAATAAAATAAATATATAACCTTTCATATATTTCAAAATATTTTATATAATGAATTAAAAATATATATATTATATATTGAATTAAAAAAAAAATAGTTCGAAGTCAAAATTTTGATTGTAAAAATAATAAAGTAAAATAAGTTTATATATATTATATTTCATATTTGAAAATATGAAACTACTTTAGTTTTTGGTGTTGAAGTTACAATGATTTTATTTAAAATTAAGATTAAAGGATTATATTACTATGTTTTTATTTATAGTTAATTTTAGTTTTAATAATGTATTTTTAAAGTAAATGACTTATAAATATATTAATTATCATTTAATTTATGGAACATTTAAAATTAAGATTAAAGGATTATATTACTATGTTTTTATTTATAGTTAATTTTAGCTTTAATAATATATTTTTAAAGTAAATGACTTATAAATATATTAATTATCATCTCATTTATGGCATGACATATTTTGAATGAAGGAGATTACAGATGTTGTTCATAGTAAAATGTTATATGAAGAACACTCAAAAGCTACGCAAAGGCATAGAGAACCCTTCTATGCTTAGCCTTAGCAACTTTTACCAAGATGAATTATTATTATTGTCTCTTTTTCTCGAGCTTGCAACTCATATCCAAAATGCATTCAATTAATTATTAGAGAATCAATAATAAGAACAATAGATAATAGAACCATATTACTAGACTAAATCATAAGAATCATGTTTTCTTTACTTTACATCAAAGACTTGTTACTATATAGCTAATCATCCTAATGGATTTCTGTCAAAATGTCCAATAGTTATTTGTCTTCAAATAACTGTATCCAACAAAGATCATCTAAAATAGACCCTAGCTTAATGACATCATAACATCTACATTTTATCAACGAACATTGCTCAGTCTTGGTCCCTTAAGATCTATATGTCTAGTATTCTTATCAAATACTTATTAGAAATAGCGCATTTGATCATTAGTTAACTTAAGCGTTGATTAATAGTGCTCCGCCCATAGGATTAACCATATATCAAGAGCTTTACCCATATGGATGGGTGTTTAGTGGTTGTGTATGACTTGAATTACCAATCATGGTCATTTATAATTCACCTCTTCTCAATTCCAACTCGTGGAATTTGTTTCTAATCACATTGGCCTTATTCCATTTACATTTCCCATAACATTTTCTATGTACACTAACTAGTATTAAGAAGGATAGGGTGGTATGTAGTCTTGAGGAGCAAGATTTCAAGAAAAGCAACCTATTGCAATCCAATTTTCTTTTATATTCAGAAATTGTTATTTATTTCCATTTAAGCTCATCCTCATTAGTTGTGTATGTATAAGCACATTCACGTACATGGAGTATTAACACCTATTATGTATCCAACATCTCGTGTTCACTACTAAGGTTACGATAATAATAATAGTTGTTTCTCTTTGATTATCTGATATTTAAGTATGCTTAACAAGTAGAAATGATTCAATGACCATGGATGATGGTGATGTTTTGTGTTCATCCCTGAATGTTCTCGAGCAATATCAGTCGACCATGTTAACCAAACAACACCACTCCCAATTTTTATTCTATTGGGGATTAGGGTTTTTCCCAATGTTTATTTTCATGTGAGACACCCAACAATAGAAAATGGTTAACAAAAAGGTCCCATGGAAACACCATATTTCAACCACAGCTTGATCATAAGGAAAGGGGAATAATTTCTGTCGTTGACATGACATTACCCCTCAAACCACATCTCCTCATTGAGAAGAATGGTTTAGATGACATTACCCCTCAAACCAAATATCCTTGTTGAGAAGAACTTCACAAAGTCTAAGTGAATGATCATAGAAAATGCAATATTAATTGAAGTAACATCTTTGAAATTTATATGATTTTACTCACTTAAAAGGCGATTCCGCTTTGCTCATGGGGGATTCACCTTGTTAGCCAATATCTTATCATGTACATTCGTAAAGGGGGGGTTTTAAATTGTGAAAATAAGGTCAATATATTATAGGTATTGGGGGGTAGGGAGTAGGGTATGGATTTTTATAGGTCTTGGGAGGGTATGAAAGGTGCACCTAGTAAAAATAGGGAACCTATCATAAAAATAAGGTTTTTATAACTAGAAATATTTATTGGGAATGGGTCTCAACAAAAGGATTTTGGTGGGTATTTATCAATATCTAGTGAATTAGGGGTATTCTTTAATATCCCATGAAATAAGGTGTTATGACGTAGTTTCCCTGAGTGAAGACCCCAGGGCTCTGCTAATATATTGGAGAGGAATACTTGAATTTTAATAAATATTTGTAATTATGGTTATTTTTATAAATTTTATCAATTTGTGTTGATGGTAGTTAGTTACATCATAAACAAAAATCCATACACCAATTCACAATTTCGTCATGGTCATTCAATATTTAGTTAAAATATAATTTAATACTTAAACTATTATTATTAATATCTTATGAACACTATTGAAATTTTAAAAAGCTAACGCAATATAAAGTTTATTTAATATGGTTTCAATTGAATATATAATGGTTTAAATATCCCAAAAATAAATTTTGATTGTGATAAGTTAAGTGTGAACGGTCTTATTTGTCATTATTTTCATATGGTTGCAAGTGAGTGTGTGGAATTTTCATATTGATGATCTAATGTTGATTTTTTTTTCTTTCATGTTACAATTTTGTGGCAAATGCCATATTTTTATAGCTTTTGTCTCAAGTAGCAATAGTTTTTAGCAACTAGGGTGACATTGCCACCTCGTCACTTTTGTATTTTTATAGTTCATTATACCAATAAGAAGTATATAATAATCTCTTAAATAATCAAACTCTTTTGAGTTATAATAGTTTAAGTATAAAATTGTTTAGCAATTATTTAATTTTATAGTTTTAAAAATGTTATTATTTTATTATATTATAAATTTGTTTATTTATTATTTATCTATTATTTGATTACATAATTATTTTCGTGATATTTTTTTAATAAAAATAAAAATAACAAATATACAATTTCTTTTAAAATGGCATGTGGATACTTATAAAAGAAATACTATACCGCATACATTACAAGCCGAGTGTACTATTGCCATTGCTAGCTTGCATATGTGAAATGCTATCCAAATTTTCCTAGTTAAATCAAGATGAGGATTTATTTTCCATTTATTCTATTTATTTATTCGTTCTATTTTTCATTTAAACGTCCAAATAAGAAATGCCATCTAGATTATTTAGATTTTAATATATTGTACTGTTTCATTGTTAATTAAAACTATAATATGTTATGAAATAAGTAGCATCGATGTTAACGAATCTTGTAGGGCTCCTCTCTCATGAGGTATCACTAACTCTTTTTGTTCCTAATATTTTTGTGTCATTTTTTACTCTAATGAAATACAAATTCAAAAGTATTCTGTTTTATAGTATCCTAATATATAATGATAATGGAATTGTTCCGAAAGACAATCGTACAACTATATAACATATTTACATTTCATACTAAATTCAAAAGTTTAAGTTATGCTTGTAGAAGACCAGAGGCCGGTGGTTGTAGTAGATCTCCTAGGTTGATGCACATTATGTAGGTTCCTGCAGCTTCCCGCCCAAGTCTTAAGAAAAAAAATGGATGAACCACCCTACCAACCAGCTCTTATCGTGTTGGCCCTAGGAAACCAACGAGTTTCCTAGCCCCCAATCCCACAAACCAATAATTCGAATAACATCATCCCTCAATCCATAGTTAAATTTCTCCTCTTGCTTTGAGTTTCCCACCTCCTCAATCCCTGAGTTAAGCCCCTCCTGGGTATGCCTCCTTTCTCCTCCAAATTCTAAGTCCTATTCTTCTCCCAAAATCCCTAAAAACCCACCCCCTCCTATTCCCGCAAAACTCTCCTAAATACCTTTTTCCTTCCTCCTGAAACCTTCATGCTTACTCCACCGCCTCTACCAAATCCCACAATTCCACAAAACATTTAACCACTTTTATGTATAAAATTTCAAGGTATAATAAGTAATAGATATATTTTGTACATATGGTCTCTAGCACTGAAATTCCCTTAAGGTTATTTACATTTAATTGAGTGAGTTGACTACTCATTCATTAACAATTTTTGAAATATTCATTTGGGGTCTTCACGAGACAGTGAGATAATAACTAATCCCACTCACCATTTTAAACATTAAATATGTTTGGATAAAATAATATTTTTTAATAGTTATTATTATTGACCTTTCGATTGGTAGTGGTGGGTGTCATAAATATGTTATCCAATTTGGATTCGACGTCTCACCTGGTAATAATTAATGTCAATTATTACTTTAATGCAATCTTATCTTATCTTGTCTAGTAAATAATTAAATACACTTTCTATCTTTCTATGAAACGCTTCAGTTAATCCCATCTATAATTACTTAACTCAATAATTTATATAATTATATTGTTAATCGTCTATGATGTATAGTAAAGTACAATTATGAGTATAAATATTAATTATTATAGTAGTAATAATAATAATTAGTGGTTCATAATTCTTTGTTTAAACTATACCATTATGTATAGATAAATGAATTTCTTTTTCCTTTTGACTTTTAAATCGATTGCTTTGGAGTCTTATTAATAATCATTTAATTTATTAATTAATATAATAATTTGGTTGATCCACTATGGTTTATAGTAAAGAACAATTTCACCATTACTAATATTAAATAATAATAATAGTAGTAGTAATAATAATAGTAATAATAGTAATTCGTGGTTAATCTATAATGATAATACTTATTTGTTTAACTCACAAGTTCCGTCGTACCAACACAATATTCCTGGATTTATAAACAAAGCACCCATAAGGGTTTTAAACAATCATGATAACAACTAAACAATACAATTCCACCTACGCATATGGAACAATATTTGTGTTTATTCACGACAATTTCCTTATGACAATCCTAATTAATGATACTTAATCAATTACTTATTGCAATGTTCACATATGCTTAAATAACTAAAACGTTCATTATTTGTATCGGATCATTTCCTAATTAACGTGGTTATTCACAACGAAACATACCATTACTTAACATGTTCAATATTCATATATTGATACTAGCGTGCATGTGCAAGGTGTGCATGCATGGCTAGTAAATCGACACATGAAACACGCACTATAATCATGTACATCATCTTTCCTTACTCATAATTGCGAACTAATACTAATAGTCCTTCATGCAAACATAGCAAGTATACATACATAATATAATTACTTTAACATTCTGAGTTATTTAACAGTTATTCCCTTTTATGATTTCATATCTTATCTTCATGTTCTTATTAACTTAATGAGTCAAATGAGATGGGTACTTACTACCACTAACTCGATATTAGAAATGTGCAACCCTCAACAATACTAACTAACACGTCCTCCCATCCTAACCTACATTTGCATCGTCCCTAACCTTCCTTTGCTAGTATAGAAGTGGATGTAGGCTTCACCAACTTGACCACATAAGAACCTGAGAGTGGTAGCGTCGGCTGAACAACGAACCTAGCCTCTCCTAGCGAGCATCTGACCATTGTCATCACAACAACTTGGTGAGCATGTCTCAACACTACCATCCCATGACCTCGGGTATCATTGTAACATAGGGTGGGAAATACATCTAGCCCTGTCAACATACTGGGTCTATACCCTTTCAATTAATATTATGCTTCTATCATGATTATTGGATTGTGCCATTGTATAATCATTTTTGGTCGCTAAGGTTTACTGTGTAACAAATTACTATTCCACATATCATATATCAAGTATTCTACTATCACTTAGTGCCAATGTCATGTTGGTTAGTACTTCACAAATACACATGTATAACAAGTAATTTCACTTGACCACATCATCATCCTCATCATTATTTCATGTAATAATTTAATTCATTGTAGGTACACATGGTATCCACTTACCACATCATATATTTCACCTTTGATCAATGAAATCATTTCAACGTATACTATCATCGTAAAATACATGAATCCCATTATAATCACCACATCTTAACCGCATAAACATAGTAACATAATAATCATTATGACATCATAAACATAGTAACATCATAATCTTGGTCCCATCATGTCGTAAGTAAATATTAAGCAAAGTCCAAAAGATATTAAGCAATAAAGAGAAGTATGTGCAACTTATAAATACTCCTAGTTGCAATATGGGGTGTTACTTATCTCACATTGATACAAAAAATTGGTAGAATATTTTCTAGTTTAAAAAATATTTTTCTTCAAATTTAAATAAAAATTAAATTAACTTTTAAAAACTAAAATAATTTTAAAAATACCACATATGAAAGTGAGAAAGAACCAGTCATTTAATAAATTTTAGTGATCACTCGCATGGATCAAAACACTAAATCTCTCCTCTTTGTGATAATAATGGGAAAAATTCAAAATTCAATCTCTTTATATTACATTGGTTGACACCGTCTATGGGAGCGTCATATTTTTATGGTATTAGTTGTCTTTTCACTCTCAAATTTCTTCTTCATTTTGGAAAAGATGGTTCGATCATAGTAAAAGAACATAGCAATTATCAATAAATAGAAGAGGAGATGGTTAAGCTCATAATTTTAAAGAATAATTTGAACTTTTAAAAAGGTAGAATACATTCAATTTTTTTTCTTGTATTAGTCGTGTTTACACTTCCATACATTTTAGAAAATATAGCCCATCATTATAGAAGAAAACATCATTTTGAATGGATTAAAAAACATACACGTAGAGTGGTAATCTTGATTAATCTGAAAACGGCCTTCCATGTTATTTGAACCACTCGTTGGCAAATGAAACTGCAACCAGGCTTTCCATGTTGTTTGAACCACTCGTGGAGCTTTGTTTGAATAAGGGAGTAGATCTTTGGGTTTCGAATGGGCTGGAGTGCGTGGCGTGGGGCGTGAATAGGAGGCCATGCATTGAATGCATGCAAAGTGTCCTCCAAACTCGAGTCTGAATGACTTTTTCCTGTCGAGCTTCCTTCCGCTGGATGGTGAGGGCATTTCCGGTTCGGAGTTGGGCGATGGTCGGAAATCTAATTTCAGCCGGAAAGAATTGACGGTGACCGGGTTTCGACACAAAATGTCGACTCGAGAGACTACTCCTAACTTAATATATTTGATACTGTAAGCATTAAATGCTACAATCAAACCTTTATAGCTTTGGCTATGGCCACTTTAGCGATACCCAAAAAATAGTGGAAACAATTGCTATATTTTGTTTAAATTGAATTAGATGTATGTACATTGAACATTCTATACATTCATAGTCCAAAGGTCATTCCCAACTGAAATAGTATGAAAATAAGTTGTAACCAGAGTTAACATAGCTTATTTTCCTTCGAATAGATGTAAACAAAAAAACCAAATTGTCCATTAGTTTTATCTGTTTCGTTCATCCCACTTACAATTTCTTTGGATGAAGCAAGGCCAAACTAGACACTTGTCAATGTCGTCGGTGGAACTGAGCAGTTTCTTCCATCATGTCCGGATATAAATTGAATGGCCGCTTCACTCACTAGCCTTCGTTTCCAGTCAATTAGTGCGTAGGTAAAACACTACTAACAAACTAAGTCAACAAAATAGAGAAGAAAATAGTGAATCTGTGTAAGACATATTGGAGTTAATAATACTAGTTAATAGTTTATCATGCCACTGCGTGGTATACTCACTCAGGCATAGAAACATATTACTCTTCACCCCACGATTATAGTGCACATTTCTGGACCATATATGTGCAATAATTAACAACCTCATGTACAACCAGGATATAGGTGCATGCATTCAACACCTTTATTCAGAAAACCAATAGTTGGTTGCATGCATTCGACACTTGTACAATTATTTTATTCTTTTTCTAGTTTTCTTCACGTCGAAACTTAGAAGCATCCATCAAATTTTACATGATCTTCATAATCCTCCCATGTCTAACACAATACCAACTATTAATTAAAATATTTATAAACTATTTGAAAAGGCATCGTATAAGTAGTTTAGTCATTTTCTATGATTAATTAAATATAAGAAACGATGTATTTCTAAATTAATACAAATTATTAATTGAAATATTTCTAAATTATTTGAAAAAGGAAGGTATACTTGACTAAATTTAAATAATTCTCAACATTCTTGTTGTAATGGTCTTCATGTTATACTTTTGTTTAATTTGGTTTGGGTTTACAACAAGTTTTTTTCCAATATTTTTTTAATATTTTTTTTATGAATTTTTTTTCATTATTAATTAAAAACTAGTAAAGAATTATTAGTATAATCACTTGGCATTTCTAATCACTAACTAATTCTTTTATACAAATTTTATTATAATCATGTTTGATTTTTTTTTAAATCTTTTATACAAATTTTATTATAACAATGTTAGATTTTTTTTTGTCTTTTTTTTATGGTAATATTGAATCCCAGTCTTTTCTATTTTTATTTGAATTGTTTTTACATGTTTGTATAGATAAATAGCGTTCTGTTTGGTTGCGCAAACTTGATAAAATGGGAGAAATCATGATGGAGTCATGTTTGGTTGTGTCAAATTTGATAAATGTGGGAGAAATCCTTAGTTTGATAGATTGTATTAATATAATAAAAATGCATAAATAATTTATACTATGACTATGCTGATTTTAATATTCTTATTTAGATATCTAGCCAAGGCTTATAATGCTGCATGCCTCAAGAGTAGGTTGTAACATTTATGTTACAGTTTGGTGGGGATTCACTATATAAATTATATGATATTTTTTTTTTATAGCATTCTCTATAACTTGGTCTTGAAACCATTTTGAGATCATAAAGCTTACAATATCTTCTATATAAATTGCTTATTGTGTCTTGTGATAAGGATGAGTTAAAATGCTTTTATTTTCCATTTGTTTGTATTTGAAAAAATAAAATTATTATTTCTTTACATATTAATTCCTCAAATCATTGTTTTCTTTACTTTATTTTTAAACAAGACAGAAGCGTAATTAAATCATTTTGGAATGATATGATATCGTAAATTTTTAATTAAGATTTTATTTATTAATATTTATTATAATTAATATATATTAACTTTAATTAATATTATTTTTTAAATTAAATATTGTTAATAGGTTTTCAAAAATATAAAATAAAATTTACTATTATTACAATTGTATTATTTCCTTAATATATCTTAAAATAAAATATATAACCTTTCATCTTATATTTCAAAATGTATTAGATAAATATGTAACCTTTCATCTTATATTTCAAAATGTATTAGATAATGAATTAAAAAAATAAAATTAGTTGAAGTCAAAATTTTCATTGTAAAAAAGAATAAAGTAAATTTATATATATTATATTTCATATTTGAAAATATGAAACTACTGTATTTTTTTGGTGTTGAAGTTACAATTTTTTTTATTTAGAAGTAAGATTGAGTGATTATATTACTATTGTTTTATTTATAGTTAAGTTTAGTTTTAATAATATATTTTTAAAGTAAATTACTTATAAATATTAATTATCATTTCATTTATAGCATGACATATTTTCAATGAAGGAGATCATCGATGTTGTCCATAGTAAAATGTCATATGAAGAACACTCAAAAGTTAAGTAAATCCATAGAGAACCCTTGTATGCTTAGTCTTAGCAACTTTTACCAAGATGAATTATTATTATTGTCTCTTCTTCTCGAGCTTGGAACTCACATAAGAAATGCATGCACTTAATTCGTTAGAAAATCAATAATAAAAACACTAGATAATAGAACCATATTACTATACTAAACCATAAGATCGCATTTTCTTTACTTTACATCAAGGACTTGTTACTATATAGCTAATCATCCTAATGAATTTTTGTTAAACTATCCAATAGTTATTTGTCTTCAAATAACTCTATCCAACAAAGATCGTCTAAAATAGACACAACCTTAATGACATCATAACATCTACATTTTATCAACGAACATTGCTATGTCTTGGTCCCTTAAGATCTATATGATCTTATCAAATACTTATTAGAAATAACGCATTTGATCATTAGTTGACTTAAGCATTGATTAATAGTGCTCCGCCCATAGGCTTAACCTAATATCAAGAGATTTACCCATATGCTCGTTTAATTATGAATCATGGTCATTTATAATTCACTTCTTGTCAATTCCAACTTGTGGAATTTGTTTCTAATCACATTGGCCTTATTCTATTTACATTTCCAATAACATTTTATATGTACACTAACTAGTATTGAGGAGGCTAGGGTGGTATGTAGTCTTGAGGAGAAAGATTGCAAGAGAAGCAACCTATTGCAATCCATTTTGTTTTATATTTAGAAATTATTATTTATTTCCATTTAATCTCATCCTCATTAGTTTTGTATGTACAAGCACATTCACGTACATGGAGTATTAACAAGTGTTATGTATCCAACATCCTTTGTTCACTGCTAAGGTTATGATAATAATAATTCCATTTTCTCTTTGATTATTTGATATTTAATTATGCTTAACAAGAATACATGATTCAATGACCATGGATGAGGGTGATGTGTTGTGTTCATATTTGTATGTTTTGGAGCAATATAAGTCGGCCATGTTAAACCAACAATGCCACTTTTTACTCTATTTTAGTTTAGGTGTTTTCCCAATGTTTATTTTCATATGAGACGCCCAACAATAGACAACAAGATCCCATGGAAACAGTCTATTTCAACCACAACTTGATCATAAGGAAAGGGGAAGAATTTATATGGTTGACATGACATTACCCCTCAAACCACATCTCCTCGTTGAGAAGAACTTGAAAAATTCTAAGTGAATGATCATAGAAAATGCAATATTAATCCAAGTGACTTCTTTGAAATGTATATTCTTTTACTCACTTAAAGGGTTATTCCGCTTCGCTCATGGGGGATTCACCTTGTTCGCCAATATCTTATCACGTACATTCATAAAGGGGGGCTTTTAAATTGTGAAAATAAGGTCAATATATTACAGGTATTGGGGGGTAGGGAGTAGGGTATGGGATTTTATAGGTATTGGGAGGGTATGAAAGGTGCATCTAGTAAAAATAGGGAACATGTCATAAAAATAAGGTTTTTCTAACTATAAATATTTATTGGGAGTGGGTCTCAACAAAAGGATTTTGGTGGGTATTTATCAATATCTAGTGAAACTAGGGGTATTCTCTAATATCCCATGAAAGAAGGTGCTATGACGTAGTTTCACTAAGTGAAGACCCCATGGTTATGCTAATCTATTATAGATGAATAGTTCAATTTTAATAAATATTTATAATTATGTTTATTTTTATAGTTTTTATAAATTTGTGTTGATGATGGTTAGTTATATCATAAACAAAAATCCATACACCAATTTACAATTTAGTGATGGTCATTCAATATTTAGTTAGAATATAATTTAAGAGTTAAATTATTATTATAAATATCTTATGAACACTATTGAAAATTTAAATCCCTAAAACAATATAAATTTTATTTAATATGGTTTCAATCCAATATATCATGGTTTAAATATCCCAAAAATAAAGTTTGGTTGTGATAAGTTAAGTGTGAAGGTAAGAAAACAAATAGTTTAATATAATGGAAAAAGTGCATACACAATTAATAATGTAAATGCAAAGAGATGCCTACAACTTTATATGTTTTTCCTATCATCAAATGATATGAATAACAATGAGGAAAATAAAGACATTACAAATTAGTCAAAGTCTTATTTGCCATTATTTTCATATGGTTGCAAGTCACTGTGTGGAATTTTCATATTGGTGATCTAGTGTTGATTTTTTTTTCTTTTATGTTACAATTTTGTGGCAACTGTCATATTTCTATAGCTTTGGTCTTGTAGCAATAAGTTTTAGCAGCTAGAGTGACATTACCACCTCATCGCTCTTGTATTTTTATAGTTCATTATACGTATAGGAAATATATAATAATCCGTTAAATAATCAAAGGATTTTGAGTTATAATAGTTTAAGTATGAAATTGTTTTGCAATTATTCAATTTTATAGTTTTAAAATAGTTGTTTTTTCATTCTATTATAAATTTGTTTATTTATTATTTATCTATTATTTAATTACATAATTATTTTTGTGATATTTTTTTAATAAAAATAAAAATAATTATACAATTTCTTTTAAAGTGGCATGTGGGTACTTATAAAAAAATACTATACCGCATACATTACAATCCCATTGTACTATTTCCATTGCTAGCTTGCATATGTGGAATGCTATCTAAATTTTCTTAGTTAAATCAAGATGAGATTTCGTTTTACATTTATTCTATTTATTTATTCGTTCTATTTTTCATTTAAACGTCCAAATAGGAAATGTCATCTAAACTATTTAGATTTTAATATATTGTACATTTTCGTTGTTAATTAAAACTATAATATGTTATGAAATAAATATCATCGATGTTAAAAGGTTACTAGTGATCGAGTGTCAATTTTGTTTTTCCTTAATTTCTTGCTTCAAGTAGTTTTATTCATGAATTAAACTAATGATGTTTTTGTAAGTTACTTATATCATTTCTCTTCTTATGCCAGGTTTCACTAGCTACAATAATGGCGAAGTCTATCTGCTGCGTACATCCAAGCTCAAAGGTGATGTTTTACAGTTCCTTGGTTTGGTCTTTATTATAGTCACTAGGGCTTTACTAGCCCCAAGGATTGGGAGACTATACCATAGTGTTTATCCCACCTTGCAATGTAATAAGGTTCTTGTGAAAAAGGGTTTCCTAAAGGCACAAAGGTTTAAACTTAAACATGGATTTCATATGGTTTTTAATGTTAATATATTATGATACGTTGTTGGTTTATATTGCAAAGGTTTTTGTATTGTGTGATATGGTTCTTGGAATAGTTTACAAGGTTTGAAGAAATGATTGAAAGGCCATCATTGATCCGACCAAGGGTTTAAAAGTGTTGTACTTTGAGTTGGCTTTCCTTAAAAGCGTGTTCTGGATGCAAGTTAACAACGCATCCAAGCTTCCATGTTGGCTTCAATATCTCATCTCGGCCATCCATTTGCATGGCTCGATAGCTATTTTTGAGAGAGTTTAATGTTTGCATTTGCTTGTCTGAACCCTGCATTCTTGTTGGTTTGGTTTGATTCGAGCTCTGCTCTGTTAATGGCGAAATGTTGGGTTTCTTGGTGTAATCGCTGCTAGTGATTGATGGAAATTTAACTGGTTTCTTTCCAAGGTGTTCTTATGCTTGTTCATGGCGTCCATCGTTGCTTTGCTCAACCATCTATTCTAGTTTTTCGCTACCATCACGAGGTACATTTGGTTTTAATGTTGCAAGTTTTTAAATGAATTTTCTTTCTAAAGATTATCTGTAACTTATTATGCAACATTGGCTTTATGCAAGAAGAGGAGGGATAAGGGTCTTCTCGGAGGGGTCGACCCGTGGCCTCTTTGCAAATCACACAAGGTAAAAGGAAATGGTATTTAGCTTTAAGTTCAAACTTGGTTCACAAGGTTTAATAAAAAATTTTAACTGTCACTAACGGCTTTGTTGCAGGTTGGGAACACTAGCAAGGAAGGCGACACAATCACCTCCTCCCAGGCTAGTGTCTCAGAATGCCTCAGGTAAAGAACAAAAACCCGATCTTTGGTTTTCATACTGTACAATTAAGGAAATGCATCCACCGTTGTTAATATCTAAAGTATGGTTTGCTGCAGGTATTAAAAGCTTGAGCGTAAGGAGTTGAGAGGAGGGAAATGCTTAATCTTTGCACAAGATAAGTGTTGTGTTTTTTTTTTGAAAACCCATGGGGTTTACACTCTCTTTTACAGATGGATTTTACATCCTCACTGCTTTGAAATGGGTGTAAATGCATTAGGGATTTTTTTAGATATTGTGTCAGTACTGTTGGCGTCATTGCGAATGGTATTACCAACACTACGCTTACTCTGTTATTGAAATTTATTTAAGGTTTTAAACAAAGGTGGGAGCCACCGTAGATGGTCTTACAACCACACCATGTATCTGTACATTGTGTTGGTGTAATATCCCAAATTTCGGACCTAACACTTATGGGAATGAGCTCCATTGATTATGATGTTACCATGATGTTTTATTTTGATATACTCGGTCAAAGACCACACTGCATATGAACATGATGATTTGTTTAATATACTGGGCATAAGCGAATTGCATATAATATATATATATATATATATATATATATTCTTGTGTTGGGCGTGGACCCTGAAGCACATGATTGATGAGATTTTTTGTGTTGAGCGAGGAGCTCTAGAGCACATGAGTACTTATATTTGTGTTGAGTGAGAAGCTTTGAAGCACATGAGTTTTGAGACATTTGTGTTGAGCATGAAGCTATGGAAAACATGAAAAGATAATTTGGAAGTGGTGGGCATAAGCCCTGAAGCCTTCCATGTTGATGTTGAGTATAAGCTCTGGAACATCGGATCCTTGGCCATTGTATCCCTAGGTGTATCCTACAAGTACATCCTAGCATTAGTGTTGAGCGAGGAGCTCTGGAATTGCACTAAAATTGTAACTCCCTCTTGTTAGCATTGAGTATGGGCTCTAGTAAGCACTAGGAGTTACTGAAAAGAATTAATGATTCCTGAGTGAAAACTACTCAAGTAAATATTGATCTCATCTCACTTATTTATAAGTGATTAAATGAAATCTTGAATTTATGTATCTCATCAAGTACTAAATAACTACCATGTTATATGTGGGAATCCAACATGCAAGAATGTTTAGAGTTGCCTAGCCTAGTAGACATAACCACCTACCTAATGACCTTAATGAAGAAAGTGTCATAAGTTTAGGGATCATAATATATGATGCCCAAAATCCAAATGTTAATAAATTTTATATTATTATATATTTATACATGGTATGTATAAAGTGTAAGCATAGTAATAATATTAATAATATAAGAAAGAAGGAAAAGATCCATCTATTATTTATTATTACTAAAAGAAATTAAATATTATAATACCTGCAAAAGTCCAATTAGGAACTAGTTAAAAGTTCCTAAGTTCAAATATTAAAAGTACCTAAATTAAATAAAAATGGTTAAATCAAGAAATCAAATGATTATTGATTTAACTGCCCCTTTGACTAAAACATCTATCTATAAATTCCCAAGCCAAAGGGAGGCTTGGGGATTTCATCTATATTTTTGGAGTCATTATTCTGTGTGATTATTTGACTCAAGAGAGTTCTTGCAGAACATTTTCCTAAGAGGAAGAAGGAGAACTGATCCAGATCTGATATACCAGTTAGGGAAGCCTTACCTTAGGAGCTCTAATCTACTTTCCTGTTGGAACCAGCTCGGGGGGATCCGGATTAGAAACAGGAATGGTTCCGGGTCATGGTTGGATGGAACGTGGTAGATCCCAAGTGATTCGGTTAACTATATAGAGGTCAAATATTCCTGTAAATTGTTAATATTGGGTAATTGAGTGTGCAGGTTTCAACCATTAGAGCTTCACTTTTCATGTATGAGGTTCTTGACTATCTATTTTCATTATCTAGATTAAGTGATGGCTAGATTATGCAAGTGTTTATATTATATTTCTAACCCCATGTACCTTTTTTTCCCTGTCAAAACTCTTTTAGGGTTTACATTTTGAGTATAAACCCTAGGCTGTAAATTATTTCTTGTTTAAAGATTTATCAAGGGTTTTGTTCTTTTATTTTTACTTCTGTATTTTCTTTTACATCTTAAACCTCTTTTTCTTACAAGCTAGGCATTATTTCTATTAAGTACCTATCTGTTTATTTTTCCCATGAACTCTACTGGCAGCTTTCATATTGCGAGCAAAGCTATGCTTAGAAGTGAAAAAAATAGTTTTGGGATAAGCTTTAAACAAATATAAATATAAATTATTGATAACTAAATATAATAACTAGAACCTATTAAATACATATTGTATATTATATCAGGTATAAAACAAAACTATAATTCTAATTTAGCAACACTATAAACACAATTAAGAGTACCCATAAATTCAAAAGTATTTAAGCCAAGATAAAGACGTCTCAATGTCTGTGTAAATATACTCATGCTCAAAACTAGGATAATCATTATCACCTTTCACTAATCAAATAATATCATAAATAAAATCAACAGTCCAAGTATCGAGACCATATAATGGTCCATGATTTATATTATTACTAACAATTACATCTACAAATCCTTATGGAGTAATTATCCACATAAACAAGCCGTTGCGAATATCACAATTCAAACCCTTAAATATCTATGAATCCTATTATAAATCGTATTCCTTAAACAAAAGTCCCTACATAAATAAGATCGAATATAATATCATTTATAGGAAACATTTAAAAGCAAACATAATATCATTACAGTATTCATTTAAAACAAACACAATTTCACAGAGGTCATAGGATCGATCCCTGTAGGCATCCAAGACCAAATCGTATCCATTTAAATTAAACCCCCATCACAGTAAATGACCCAGGATCGAATCCTGTAGGGTCTATTAATATTTTATAAATCCACGCCATATTTCTTATATGCATGTTGTAAAAAAAACACAAACTCTCTACACGGAGTTCGAAAGACCCATTTTAATATAGATGCTGTAATCTATTGGTCCTCGACCTTTTACATATCTAACTCATTATAATAATCAACATTTCCAAATATTACAACCCTATCTATGTTTACCAATAGTGACGATTGAAATTCACAGGGTTACACCACAGACATCCCCCATATCATATCATAAATAATAATATGTTATCACAGTTACAAGGGTGGGAAACGCCAATGCCATACAACATGTCCCCAAATCCATAACGTTGCTACACATTTCATCCATACAACCAATGCAACCAACGAATGCGAATCCACATAGTCCACAAATAATAACCATAGAAATCAACGCAACATATATATTTAAACACGGTCTTTATAAAACCATTAAAGAGTTTACACAGTCAAATTTTACTTTTGGCCTTGTAGCATTGCAAGCAATGGTGCTTCCCATTGCCAGTATCATAACCAAAACTTTATTTACAAAATACATAGATCCTGTCGAGAAGTTCCCAGGCCCTTTTCACTGCACAGAGCACCCCTTTTTATAAATCCCTTTACATTTTAAGTTCAGGCCCAATGGAATTTAAAACCCCAACAACAAAACCCCAAGCCTGTCGCATTTCAAAACACAGAGCTCAGTTAAGTTACAGTCAAACCCTAACCCAAAATGCATCCATTAGAAACCAGACTGAAGAAAATACAACCAATGATGAGTGACAACTAAGTCATAACCACGAAGCTAAGAGGGGGAAATTAAAAACTTGTACAACAGGATTAGCTGAATGGGCATGGCTTTTCCCACGACTTTTCCAACAAGCAATGACCCAAGCTCACTTCGCCACACCCTGTAACCTACGACCATAGACATAAACCATGATGTGAGAAGTATGAACCATATTCAAACCAAACAAGAAAATTATGTTGCAAAACGAGAACGCCCATCATACCTATCAATACATTGTCGTTTCTCCTCTTTTGACCACGCAGTAGCAGAGCTCAAGCAACAAAGTTGTGAATGAGCCAAACTATCGACTGAACCAAGCCCTAAGCTGGGTTTCCACCTTTCCTAAGGAACATTTATGTCACCACCCTGGCCTCCATTATCATTTACAAAAACCCAGAAACCCATAGTTCTGGTCACAACGTTAAGCCTTATCCCAAAACCTTTGCGAATTTTATAAACCCATTCATGCATCAAATAACTTAGGATTTAATCTCTAATTCCATGGCATATGAAATATGCCATGGAAATGTTTAAAATAAAGGGTTTTACAAATGTATTATTTTCCAACTATTTAAAAACCATATATTAAGAATATGATAGGTCATAATCAAGTCATAAGAATTTACACCATGGTTAATAAGTGTCACATAAAAAACAAGTCTGTGTCATGCAATTAATAAGTGCAGTAGTGACCCCATCAGTATCATAAAGTCCGTAATGATGACAATAACAATTATTATAATGTCACTAGGATAGAGCTGCAAATGCAAACACTAGTGATCAAACGATCAGTACTTTCCATTAAGATTTATAAACAAGTTTTTGTCGCCATGTATACATGCATGAGAATAAGACAAGAATGCATTAGTTCATCAGAACTAAGAAAGCCTGATGTGACAAGTAGAAATTGTTACCTCTTAGGTGGTTACAAGGGAAAATAGTCCTGCCACTCCACCCCTTTATACATTAACAAAGTCAAGTTAGAATCATTTATATGATAGTAAGCACATGTTATAAACAATGAAGTACGTAAAAAAAACTAACTTACACACCAATGCTTAACCATAGTACAAACCGTAATCAACCTTATGACAATGTAAGTAACCTAATAATAACCGCATCAAGAATTATGGAAGAAGAATGTAAGAACATCTTACAACAATACAACAGTACAAGTAGAGTACGACACATTCCGCAAAGTTCAATTAATGTCCAACATAGGTATTTTTTACTAGCCTAATAATTTTATTTTATTTTTCAATTTTTGGGCACATTACAAGTGGTATCAGAGCCCAGTTTCAACACTAAGAGACCTAATAGGCGCACCATACATTCATTGCAAGGAAAATAAAGTATGTTTAAAATTTTGTTAACTAACATAATATTTTTCCTGTTAATAAAAATTGCAATTTCAGGAATTTTTACAGAACAGTTCAGAGAACACTGAAGAAGATAACAACTAGAAAGGGAAATTGAATACCCCCACCTAGGAAGCAGAACTGTGGTGGAACTAAATTATGATATTATGAAAACCATACAAAGTATTTAAGCAGACTTGCAAATATTCAGAGATGACAATCTAAATAAAAGAAAGGAACAACAAGAAATCAATGAAGCATTTTTGCAAAATATGACGAGAGGAATCCCGCTTGGAAAACCCACTTAGTCCACAAACGGGTTCAAGAAGGAACCTTATCATAAACAGGCCAGCGGCCCAAGAGAAGAAGGAAAAAAGGAGCATACCCCTGAACCTCCATAAGGAGAATATCACAGTCCTTCCAGTGAGGACTCTCTTTCTCCATGTAGAAAGAAACAAAGAAGTGATGACAATATCCATGGGGAGTTCAGAAAAATAAGAGCCCCAACCTATGAAGGAGAGGTGAACACGGGGGAGAAAGCTGAAGAATGGTTTTTGGGTATGAGAAAATATTTCCAAGCTCATAACTACTCTAGCGAAATGAAGGCTCGAATGGCCATCTATAACTTAAATTGAAAAGAGGCGAGATGGTGGAGAGACTTGAAGCATACAAAGAAAGATGAGGTAAGAGAAATACACTAGAGTAATTTCTGCAATATTTTTCAAGAAAAATATATGTCGAAAAGATTCTTCGATAGAAAAGTGAAAGAGTTTCACGATTTACATATAGGATCCATGACTATGGATGCTTTTATTAACATATTTTTAGATCTGTTACATTATGTGCCATACATCAAGGATGAAAATGTAAAGATCCAACAGTTTTTAGGATGTATTCCTCCTAACTCTCGGGAAAGGATTGAGCTCAACATGCCTAAAATCTTGGACACCACATTGCACAAATCTAGGATCTGCTATGATCATGGACATCTAAGGCAAGAGAACATGAACAGAAACCGAGACAAGTCTAAGAACTTCTCTGAAAACCGCAAATCGGGGTTTAACCCACCTCCGTATAGGAAACAGGACAATATTTTTCCAGCGAACAAGAACTTCAACAAATTAGGTACAAAGCCATATGTACTAGCTCCAAATGTTAACAAGCCAGTAACAACTGGGGGAGACAATTCTACCCCATTACAGATCAAATGCTGGAAATGCAGAGGGCATCATTATGCCCGAGATTGTAAGAACAAGACCAAAGGGGTTTTGCACCCCTTACAAGAAGAACCAATTGTAGAGGACATAGCTAGAACACCATGGATTTATGCAGCCTTGGATGGATGACAGGAACACCATCATGCTACGATGGTTGAGATAGAAGGTAAGAAATTGAACACTTATATTTCAATACTGAATGACCCCGCTGCTTTTCAGAGCTATGTATCGCCTAAATTTTTTGATGTATGTAAACTGGGCAAAGAAAAACATGATAAACCTTTGATAGTACAATTAGCCATAGATACGAAAAAAAAAGTTTCAGAAATAGTTAAAGATTGTGAAGCAAACCTGAATGGTTTTCCTACAAGAGTAAAGCTAAACATCCTACCCATAGGATCATATGATATACTTATCGACATGCATTGGTTGGAACAACACCATGTCATGCTTGGTTGCTTACACAAGTCAATCTTGTGTACAGATAGCCAAGGGAATCTAGTGAAGATTCAAGGCATACCAAAGCAAGTCTCGGTAAGACATATATATTCCTTACAAGTAAAGAAGTGCATTAGAAAAGGATGCAAGTTGTTTGCAGTAAATATCCAAGACATAGAGGTTAAGAGAGAGTAGCACCTTGAGTACTTTCCAATTCTCATAGAATTTAAGGATGTATTCCCTGAGGACATCCCAGTATTACCTTCAAAACAAGACCTAGACTTTTCCATAGAACTGACACCAGAATCAGTTTCAGATTCAAAATCCCCTTATCGCATGGGTGCACCAGAGTTGGTGGAACTCAAACTATAGTTGCAGGAATTGATAGAGAAAGGATATATCCGACCAAGTGTGTCCCCTCAGGGGAGCATCGATACTTTTCATAAAGAAGAAGCATTGTACATTGTGGATGTGCATCAATTACTATGAGTTTAACAAAATGACTATCAAAAACCAATACCCACTCCCTAGCATTGATGCCTTGTTTGATCAAGTTGGAGGAGCCAAGATCTTTTCAAATATTGACTTGTGATCCGGGTACCATCAGGTATGGATTCGCAATGAGGATATTCACAAAACCACTTTTTGTACAAGGTACGGGCACTACAAGTTTTTAGTAATGCTGTTTGGGTTGACCAATGCACCTGTGAACTTCATGTGTATGATGAATAGTATATTCAATAAATATCTGGATAAATTTATTTTGTTCTTTATAGACAACATCCTAGTTTACTCTAAGAGTAAAGAGAAACATGAGGAACACCTTTGCATAGTACTACAAGTGTTATGAGAACACCAGCTTTACGCTAAGTTTAGTAAATGTGATTTTTAAAAACCACATATACAGTACTTGGGTCACATTATCTTCGAGACAGGTATAGTTGTGGACCTAGAAAATATTAGAGCCATAGAAGATTGGCCTACCCCTACTAGTGTCACCGACATTAGGTCTTTTCTGAGATTAGTTGGATATTATCAAAAGTTCATTGAGAACTTCTCAAGAATAGCTTGTCCCATGACCGCTTTCCATAAGAAGGAAAATAAGTTCTTATGGACAGCCAAGTGCAAGGAAATTTTTTTAAATCTTAACCAGCTTTCGACGACCACATCGATACTACGAAATGCGGATCCCGATGGGGATTTCGTTGTTTGCATAGATGCAAGCAAGGAAGGGCTCGAAGGAGTCCTCTTACAGAACGATTATGCGATCTATTATGAATCATGAAAGTTAAAAGAACATGAGCAGAACTACTCCACACATGATCTCGAGTTAGCTACCATCATTCACGCATTGAATATGTGGAGGCACTACCTCATGGTAAGGAAATTCCTTTTGAATATAGACAATATGAGTTTGAAGTATTTATTTGAGTAACTAGATATGAATGTTAGGAAATCCAGATGGTTTCCTTTCCTTAGCAAGTACCATTTCGAGCTAAATCATATTAAATGAAAAGATAACAATATTGTCGATGCTTTGAGTTGACGAACTCATACGATATATGAGGTGACTTTAATTCAAACTGATTCGGATTTGCACGAGAGGATTAGAACGGCCAACAAAGTTGACCCTTTCTATGTAGAAATCCTCAAGAAATTCCAAGAGGAAATGTTGTTTCAACAACAAAAAGAGTACAAGGTAGATGAAATGGGACTGCTATGGTCCAAGGAGAGATTGTATGTTCCAGAAGGAGGGGAATTTCAATCTGACATCCTCACAAAATTTCATCAAACACCCTACTCAAGGCATCTGGGATATGAAAAGATGATATCCATCATTAAGAGACAATTTTTCTCACCTATGTTAAAGGCCGACATTGCATTGTTTATCACAAAATGTCAATAATTTCAGCTGGTCAAAGCTGAGCATCGACATCCTTCGGGATTGCTGTAGCCACTACCCATACCGAAATGGAAGTGGGAAGTCATTAGTATGGATTTTATCACCGGCCTACCGAAAGTAAGAAACAAAATGATTCTATCTTTGTAGTAGTTGAAAAATTATCAAAAGAAACACACCTCATTCTAGTGAAGTCGACCTACAAGGAAGTACACATTGCTGATATCTTCTTGAAGGAGATATTTAGATTGCACGGTTTACCCAAGGCAATCATCTCGGATCAAGATACAAAGTTTACCAAAAACTTTTGGAGATATTTAGTCTTTGGATTAGAGACACAGTTGAAATTTAGTACTGCTTATCACCCGTAGACAGATGAGAAGACAAAAAGGGTAAATCAGATTGTTGAGGAAATGCTTAGGATGTATATCATGAACAACCCCACCAAGTGGGAAGACTACCTCCATCTCACAGAGTTTGCATATAACAATAGTTACCAGACTTACACACAAATGAGTTCCTTTGAGGTAATCTATGGATGGAAGTGTAGAACACTGGTTACTTGGGATAGCCTGGTGGATCAATTCATGTTAGGGACTAATTTGTTAAAGGACTTGGAACAATTGGTTACCAAGGTCCAGGTGAACCGTAAAGAACCACAAGACCACCAAAAAGGTTATGTGGATAAGAAAAGAAAAGATAAATATTATCAAATAGGTGACCATGTATACTTGAAAGTAAAAGCAAAACAGAGCTCGTTGAGCTTGGGAAGGTGCGGTAAGTTATCACCTAGGTTTTGTGGACCCTTTGAAATATTGGCCAAGAGAGGGTGAGTGGCATATGAAATAGCGTTACCCGTGCACATAAGAGTCCATAATGTTTTCCATGCATCTTTATTAAAGAAATATGTTTATGATACTAAACATGTGATCGATTGGTCCTTATTACAGGTGGAACTTGAAGGGGAGTTTTCCCCTGAACCTCTTCATATATTGGACAAGAGAGAGGTGTAGCTTAGGAAGCGCACCATAGTATAGTTGAAAGTGCAATGGAAGCACTTCGAAGCCAATGAGGCTAATTGGGAGAATGAAGCCACCATGAGAAATCCTTACCCCGCCTTGTTTCATGATTTCATTATGTATGCCTAGAACACTAGGGACGGTGTTGTTCTAAGCATGGAGGGATGTAATATCCCGAATTTCAGACCTAACACTTATGGGCATGAGCCCCATTGATTATGATGTTACCATGATGTTTTATTTTGATATACTCGGTCAAAGACCACATTGCATATGAACATGATGATTTGTTTAATATACTGGGCATAAGCCAATTGCATATGATATATATATATATATATATATGTTTGCTTGTGTTGGGCATGGACCCTAAAGCACATGATTGATGAGATGTTTTGTGTTGAGCAAGAAGCTCTAGAGCACATGAGTACTTATATTTGTGTTGAGTGTGAAGCTCTGGAACACATGATAATTTGGAAGTGTTGGGAATAATTCCTGGATTCTTCCATTTTGATGTTGAGAATAAGCTTTGGAACATCAGATCCTTGGCCATTGTATCCCTAGTTGTATCCTACAAGTACATCCTAGCATTAACGTTGAGCGAGGAGCTTTGGAATTGCACTAAAATTGTAACTCCCTAGTGTTAGCGTTGAGTATGGGCTTTGGTAAGTGATAGGAGTTACTGAAAAGAATTAATGATTCCTGAGTGAAAATGACTCGAGTAAATATTGATCTCATATGACTTATTTATAAGTGACTAAATGAAATCTCGAATTTATGTATCTCATCAATTACTGAAGAACTACCATGTTATACGATGGAATCCAACATGCAAGGATGTTTAGAGTTTTATAGCCTAGTAGACCTAACCACCTACCTAATGAACTTAATGAAGAAAGTGTCATAAGTTTAGGGATCATAATATATTATGCCCAAAGAAAAATGTTAACAAATGTTATATTTTTATATATTTTATACATGGTATGTATAAAGTGTAAGCATAGTAATAATATTAATAATATAATAAAGAAGGAAATGCTCCATCTATTATTTATTATTACTAAATGAAATTAAATATTATAATACCTACAAAAGTCCAATTAGGAACTAGTTAAAAGTTCCTAAGTTAAAATATTAAAAGTATTTAAATTAAATAAAAAGGGTTAAATCAAGAAATCAAATGATTCTTGATTTAACTGCCACTTTGGCTGAAAAATCAGTCTAGAAAGTCTCAAGCCAAAGAGAGGCTTGGGGATCTCATCTATCGTTTCGGATTCATTATTCTTCCTAATTATTCTCAAGAGAGTTCTTGGAGAACATTTTCCTAAGAGGAAGAAGGAGAATTGATCCAGATCTGATATACCAGTTAGGGAAGCCTTACCTTAGGAGCTCTAAGCTACTTGCATGTTGGAACCAGCTTGGGGGATCCAGATTAAAACTAGGAATGGTTCTGATTCATGGTTGGGTGGAACGTGGTAGATCCCAAATGATTCGGTCAACTATACAGAGGTCAGATCTTCGTGTGAATTTTTAATACTAGGTAATTGAGTGTGTAGGTTTCAACCATTAGAAGAGCTTCACTTTTCAGGTATGAGGTTCTTGACTACCTATTTTCATTATCTAGATTAAGTGATGGCTAGATTATGCAAGTGTTTATATTATATTTCTAACCCCATATACCTTTTTTTTCCTGTCAAAACACTTTTACACCTCTTTTAGGGTTAAAATTTTCATAATAAACCCTAGGATGTAAATAATTTTGTGTTTAAATATTTATTAAGGGTTTTGTTCTTTTAGTTTTACTTCTGTATTTTCTTTTACAACTTAAACCTTGTTTTCCTACAACCTCGGTATTATTTCTATTAAGTAACTATCTGTTTATTTTTCCCATGAACTCTACTGGAAGATTTCATATTGTGAGTAGAGCTATGCTTAGAAGTAAAATAACTAGTTTCATGTTAATATTTAAACAAATATAAATATAAATTACCGATAACTAAATATAATGAATATAACCTAATAAATACATATTATATATTATATCAAGTATAAAACAAAGCTATAATTCTAATTTAGCAACACTATAAACACATTTAAGATATCCATAAATTCAAAAATATTTAACCCAAGATAAAGACCTCTCAGGTTGTGTGTAAATATACTCATGCTCAGAACTAGGATAATCATTATAACCTTTCATTAATCAAATAATATCATAAATCAAATCAACAGTCAAAGTATCGAGACCATCTCATGGTCTACGATTTATATTATTACTAACAATTACATCTATGAAATCTTATGCAATAATTATCCATATAAACAAACACTTGCGAATATCACAATTCAAACCCTTAAATATATACGAATACTATTATAAATCATATGCCACAAACAAAAGTCCCTACATAAATAAGACTGAACATAAAATCATTTACAGGAAACATTTAAAAACAAACATAATATCATTACAGTATTCATTTAAAACCAACATAATTTCACAGAGGTCACAAGATTGATCCCTGTGGGAATCAAAGCCCAAATCGTATCCATTTAAATTAAACCCTCATCATAGTAAACAACCCATGATCGAATTCTGTAGGGTCTATTAATAATTTCCAAAGCCACGCTATATTTCTTATAGGCAGGCTGTAAACAAAACACAAACTCTCTACACAAAGGTTGAAAGACCCATTATAATATACATGCTGTAATCTATTGGCCCTCGAACTTTTAGATATCTAACTCATTATAATAATCAACATTTCCAAATCTTACAACCCTATCTACGTTTACTAACAATGACGACTGAAATTCGCAGGGTTACACCACATACAACCCCCATATCATATCATAAATAGTAATATGCTATCACAGCTACAAGGGAGGGAAACGCCAATGCCATATGGCATGTCCCCAAATCCATAACGCTGCTACACATTTCATCCATGCAACCAATGCAACCAACAGATGTGAATCCACACAAACCGCAAATAATAACCATAGAAATTGATGCAACACATATATTTAAACACAGTCGTTTACTTCCGTCCTTGCACCATTGCAAGTAATGGTGCTACCCATTGCCAGTATCATAACCAAAAATCTATTTAAAAAATACACAGATCCTATCAAGAAGTACCCAGGCCCTTTTTGCTGCACAGAGCACCCCTTTTTGTAAATCCCTTTACATTTCAAGTTCAGGCCCGAAGGAATTTAAAACCCAAACAACAAAACCACAATCCTGCCGCATTTCAAAAAGTAGATATTATTTAAGTTATAGTCAAACCCCAACCCAAAACACATCCATTAGAAACCAGATCCAAGCAAATCCAACCAATGATGAGTGACAAAATCAGTCATAACCACGAAACTAAGAGGGGACAAGTAAAAACTTGTATAGCAGGCTTACCCGAATGGGTATGGTTTTTCCCATGACTTTTCCCACAAGCAATGACCCAAGCTCACTTCCCCACACCCTGTAATTTGCAACCACAAACAAAAACCACAATGTGAGAAGTATGAACCATATTGAAACCAAACAAGGAAATTATGCTGCGAAATCAGAACACCCGTCATACCTATCAAGCCATTGTCATTTCACCTCTTTCCACCACGCAGGAGCAGAGCTCAAGCAGCAAATCTATGAATGAGCCAAACTAACAACTAAACCAATCCCTAAGTTGGGTTGCCACATTTCCCAAGGCACATTTATTTCACCACCCTGGCCTCCAATATCATTTACAAAAACCCAGAAACCCATAATTCTGGTCACGACGTTAAAACTTGTCCCAAAACCTTTGTGAATTGCATAAACCCATTCATGCCTCAAATAACTTAGGATTTAAGTCCCAATTCCATGGCATATGAAATATTCCATGGAAATGTTTAAAATCAAGGGTTTTACAAATGTATTATTTTCCAACTATTTAAAAACCATATAGTGAGAATATGATAGGAATAATCAAGTCATAAGCATTTACACCATGGTAAATAAGTGTCACATAAATAACAAGTCTGTGTCATGCAAGTAATAAGTGCGGTAGTGACCTCGTCACCATCATAAAGTCCGTAATGATGACAATAACAATCAGTATAATGTCACTAGGATAGAGCTTCAAATGTGAGCGCTAGTGATCAAACAATCAGTACTTTCCATTAAGCTTTATAAACAAGTTTCTGTCACCAAGTATACCTACATGGGAATAAGACAAGAATGAATTAGTTCATAATAACTAAGCAATCCTTATGTGACAAGTAGAAACTGTTACCTCTTAGTTGGTTACAAGGGAAACTAGTCCCGCCCCTCCACCCCTTTATCCATTAACAACGTCAAGTTAGAATCATGTATACGACAGTAAGCACAGGTTATAAACAATGAAGTACGTAAACAAATAACTAACTTACACACCAATGCTTAACCATAGTAAAAACAGTAATCAACCTTGTGACAATGTAAGTAACCTAATAATAACCGCATCAATAATTATGGAAGTGGGACGTAAGAACATCTTACAACAATACAATAATACAAATAGAGTACGACACATTCTGCAAAGTTCAATTAATGTCCAGCATAGGTAGTTTTGACTAACCTAATAACAAAAAATATTGTCAATTTTTGGGGACATTACAGTTGATAAATATTACTGTATATATAAATGAAATAACCCTTAGGGTGTCTATTGTGAATTACTCTATGGTTATTATTTTGAGTTATTTATTAGCTGCCATTCTTCGATGGTCTTACAACCATGAATATGTTTTGATAATACCATTTTAAAAATAAAATCCGAGTTCTGTTTACAATGAGAGTATGTAGAAGTAATAATATTATTACTAACCCGTGTGAGGGTTTATTGTGGTTTTTACAACACCGGTTAGCTAATGTATGAATTTCTTGTGTTTATCTTTATGTAATGATGGAAACCATAAAAATGGGCTTAAGACCAAAATTGTTTAACTTCTTATTGTTTATATGACCAACAGGTTCTTGCGATTTCTGTGCAGTAGTTTTAATTATGGAAATCTTGGTTTAAAATATAGTATGCATGCCTTCAATTTGTTTTGGATTTGTTATTAATCTTCTTAGGGTATTACATTAATTCTCGGTGGCCATAGTAGATGAGCTTACTACTGGTATTTGGAAATGGAATACTTGCTTCAATGATTTGGTTGCAATTGTAATATGTATTTACTTTCCTTTCCTTGAATTTGGTTAATGATTGTTAGCCTTAGATATGTAAAGGATTTAGTTGGATAAGTTATATGTTGGTTATAAATATCCTGTAGGTGTCTGTTTTTATAATATTTAAAATATATATAAATAACTCTACAATTGTAGATGATTGCAATTCTTGGATTAGTATTTAGCTAGATTATAGATCGTAATATTTGTATATCGTCCTTGATAGTTTATAAATCATTTAATCTTAGTTTTTCTTGATTTCGATCTCAATCTAATCATTTAGGATTTAAAAATGTTAAATTTCACTACTGTAATTGAAATTAAACTAGGTCTACGACATAAGAAAATAACATATATAATTCATCGATATCTACTCATTTAAGGAAAGAATTTGATTTTACAACATAAAATTATTTACAAATCCGTAACTCCGGTATGGATTCCTGATCTAAGAAACTTTCCTAAATACAATTAATCATTCGTATCTATAAACAAAACATAAACAGATTTAGGATTTATACATAAACAAAATCAAATCGATATAGGTTAGATAATTATGCAATAATATTAAGTAAAACATTTCTACTTAACGAATATAGCAGCACATCCAGATCTACAATAAACAACCTACTGTAATTAAAACATAGAATAAGAACTTGGCACCACTGTTGGGAAAACAGAAATGGAATAGTCATTCCTCCCAACCAACTCCCAAGGAAGCCAAGTTACTTACTCCAGAACCCTCGACCCTATTTGCTGAACCATAAGAGAAAAATCCACTTAATGCGCCATCTCTTGCATTATCAGATTCAATCCCCATCCAATATTAGCCTCCTTCTTTCTAATGGGCATACTATTATATAGTATTTTTCCTAGGACTTGGTCATTTCTGAGCCTGTTGCTCTTTACCACTCAACTAGGAGTTGTAACTTGATTTTGAGGTGTTAGGATTATAATCCTCCCTTGTCCAATTTCATCAATTATGTCTAAATCTGGAGTCATTTCCATCTATTTTTTTGTCACTAGCACCATTGGGTCGACTTGGCCTAATTGGGGCACATGTTCTAGTTACTAAAGTGTGGGGAACACTAATTGAGACCAACTGCCACTAATTGCACTTGCATGCATCAGTTTAGGAGCCTCCTAGATCAATCCCTACAAATTAGGAGCCACTGGGAGTGTTGATACCAACCTCCATTAGTTGAGTTGAGTTGGTGACTAGTTAAGCTCAGTTAGGAGTCAGTTACATTCAATTCTAGTCTGGTACATTCAGTTCTATTTAGTTAGCACTAGGATTGCATGGTTGGATGCAGGTGAGGCGCATTTACTCACCTACCTTAGTCAGTTAGACTAGTTAACTGATAATTAACACTGAATTAGACACTTGAGTTGGGTTGTTGAACTCCAATGAACTCCGATAATGATTTAGACAAGGTCAGTTAACCATTCAGTCAAGTAGAGTCAAACCAATTCAAATTTCCTCACATGGATTCGAACTACATGAGGCTATTTAGCCATTGTAAGTTTCATTATAATTATTATCCAATTACTTTTGATTAATGAAACCATTCACAGTTGCAATCCATTTTTGCACTGTTTAATTCTTCAATTTCTGAGTAAAATTGTCTGATTTATCTTGTAAGTTGTGTGTTGGTTCACATATCTATGTGCTTAATTTAATATGGTATCATATCCTCGATGGGACAAGGCACTTATCCTACTATAGATTCATACTTGGATCAAAAAAAAATTGAGCAAAATTCCTCCTTCTAGTACTGCACCAGAAGTAGATAATTTACCACTTAATATCCCAAGTAAAGGAATTGTTGATCAAGCTTTCTTGATCAACTATGCTGGGTGTGATGAAAATTCTAAAAGTGTAGATTGTCCACCTTATTTTGTCTCTTTGATTATGTGATTTACAGGTTTATTAGTCTTCTTCAATACATTCACTACAAGCAACTGAGTCTCCTTCACTACATTCACTACAGAATCCCAGTATCCTTCATTGCATTCAAAATTTGCCATCCAATGGAGCTTCTCACTCCTTTCAAATACCACCAGTGGAAGCAAGACATGGAGATGCAGCTACGCTCCAAAAGACACTTTGTGACTCACAATGGAGACAGAGGCAGAGCCAATTCATTATGTTGACAAGGAAAAGTATTGGAATAGGACTGATGAAGCATATGGATGCTTGTGCCTTTCAATATCTTGAGATATTACATTCCACATCAATGGATTGAAAACTCCCAAGCAGGTTTGGGATAAGCTTGCTTCTTAGTTGACAAGCAGTATGACCTGAGGATGTATCACCTAGAGAATGAGATGATTTCTCTTCATCCAACCAATTTCAAAACAAAAATGAAATCTTCACCAAATTCAAGAATCTAGTGTTCCAATTGAAGATGTGCAAGGTTGAGAAGGAGGATGATCAACTCATCCTTTCCATTCTCTCAAAACTTGGTGCATACTAATCAGTATTTGTATCAACATTTCATTCAATGAAGCTTACTACTCCAAATTGGAAGATGCCTACTCTTAAATCCTTCATTGAATCTCCCACTCAGGAGCATGACAAGTTGATCCAAATGGGGATCATTTGATCCTCCAGAGATCAAGCACTAGTTGCAAGAGGACCTAAGGTAGTGAATGATAAAGGGAATAAAAAGGATGAGTCTCTTGTGGAGAAAGAGCAGTCAAATGAGCCTTCAAGTTCGAAGAGAAATGAAAAGAATGGAAAAGAAAAGACCCTATGTTGTTACTGTGGAAGGGGATTTCATCTAGAAAGATCCTATATGAGAAGAACAATTGATGAGATGGATCTTCTTCTGAAGAAACATAACATTATTGTACCTTCTAGTGCAAGGAAGGTTGACCATAGAGAAGAAACTGAAGAACATGAAGAGACATGCCATGCACTGAAGGGTATCTTCTCAACAACAAATGCTTTCCTCATTGATTATGGAGCTTCCAGTCACATGGTTGCATCCAGAGAATAATTCTCTTCCTTGCAGTCTCTTGATGGTCCTAGTATTCGGATGGGAAATAATAGTCAAATTTGAGCCAAAGGGAAGGGGTCTATCAAGCTTGAGCATGTAAAGTTCAAAGATGTGCTTTATGTTTCCTCCTTAGCTACAAATTTGTTATCTATATACCAGTTGATTCATACTGGCTCTCCAAAGCGAGTGGTATTTGGTCCTGACTCGGTGGAGATCACATACATATCTACTGGGAACATCATAGTGAAGGGTGCTACAAATAATGCCTCCAAGGCATATGAGTTCTCACACTTCATGCCATTTTCAAAACCAGTGCACTCTCAATATCCACTTGAAAGGGAAGGTAAAAAAATTCCATCTACTTCTTTTGAAGTTTCCACTTGTATTGTAGAACTAGTTGTATCAGTTTATGAGATTCATATTCAGGGTGATTTAGATCTAGATCAAGTCCCTACTCCCAATAGGGAAGCTAGGAAGATGACTAGAAATCCATCTTACACTCAAAAGACAAAGACCCTTTCCCTATGTCATGCAATCTCACCTCGTTCAAACAGATGCAACAAACTCTCTATTAGGTGCTACACGGCAAGGGATGATTAGTCACATTGCATTTAGAAGAATGGAGTGGATCATACACCTCTTCATAAAAAAAGAGGCAAAGGTTACATTCCTCCTTCCTTCCATTATCATTTTGGGAGAAGATGGAGAAGTATACATGTGAGCCCCAGGATACCTGTGCACAGAACATCATGCATGTTGCTTCACTACATCACATAGGTTGGAGCAACATATTTTCAAGTTTTTCAAACTTGAATCTTGATTCTATCTGCTTAGTTAGAAGGGGGGATTTTTTTCCATGTGGTTTTTTCCCGAGCTCGTTGTATTGTGCAGTTACTTTACTTGTTGTAATGGGTGACCTATGGTCTTAGTTACCAGGGCCCACAAATTTTCCAAGTTAGCATTCATGGGGGGTGTTAGGGTTATAATCATCCCTTGTCCAATTTGGTTAATTATGTCTAAATCCGGAGTCATTTGAGTCTATTTTTTAGTCACTAGCACCATTGGTTCCACTTGGCCTAATCGGGGCACATGTTCCAGTTACTAAAGTGTGGGGAACACTAATTTAGGCCAACTGCCACTTATTGCATTTGCATGCATCAGTTTAGGATCCTCCTAGATCAATCCCTACAAACTAGGAGCCACAGGGAGTGACGATACCAACCTCCATCTGTTGAGTTGAGTTGGTGACTAGTCAATCTCAGTTAGGAGCCAATTACATTCAGTTCTAGTCTGTTACATTCAGTTCTACTCAGTTGCTAGGATTGCATGGTTGCATGCAGGTGAGGCACATTTACTCACCTACCTTAGTCAGTTAGACTAGTTAACTGATAATTAACACTGAAGTAGACACTTGAGTTGGGTTGTCGATGAACTCCGATAATGATTTAGACAAGTTCAATTAACCATTTAGTCAAGTAGAGTCAAACCAATTCAAATTTTCTCACATGGATTTGAATTGCATGAGGCTATTTAGCCATTGTAGTTCATTGTAATTTTATCCATTTAATTTTTATTAATGAAAGAATTAATAGTTGCAAGCCATTTTTGCACTGTTTCATTCTTTAATTTATGAGTAAAATTGTCTGATCTATCTTGTGAGTTATGTGTTGGTCCACAGATCTATGTGATCAATTTAATATGGGGAAGATGCCTCTTGCACCTTGAGTTCTCACTCACTAGCTTCAATCACTTGTATTTTCTTCTTGTGGGTCAACAAACACTCTTCAACAACTATTCCACTTATGTCCCCTTTAGTATCTTATATTAATAAAATAATAATTCATTATATTTGTTTTATTTTTGACTTTCTATCAAAATATTAAAAATAATAAATAAAATATTTTACATAAATCAATAATCAATTATTAATTTTAGGTGCATTACCCTCATGTGACAAACTGAATTTTGACCACATTTTCAAAAAATATACCGGGTATATAATCTTCTTCCATGTGACGCAGTAAACGTAAGTAAACAACATCTACAAGTTTTCTTTTTACTTTTAATCAGATAATATTTATCTAGGTGTTTTTTTTATTAAATATTATTTACCCCATGTTGCAGCTGCAACATTTTCCCAAAATTCCAAAAAATTTCAGGACCCTCCTTTGCTTGGATTAGTTTGATTTTCTTCTTTGATTTGATCTCATGATTTTTCAGAAAGACTTTTATTATGATTGGATTGATCTACCACTTGTTTTGATTTTTCTTCTAACGCTTGAAAAAATCCAATGTTTGATCAAACTTCATCGTTGCTTTTAAATGCGTTTTTAGCATGCTTGAATCGGAAGTTTATTTGGTTGGTACTCCCGCCGTTACAGAGAAATAACAAGTCTTGACTTCGATTTCCTTTTCGATACGTTGGTTTTCACATCAGTTGTTTTTGGGTTTTACATCAGCGTAGTTTATTACTTCTTCCTCCGCAGTTGCGGACAGCGAATTGCTAGCTCTCCTAACTATTGTTCGAAGTTCGGACCCCGCTTTGTTATTTTCGTCGATCCTGTAAGTCCTCGTCTTCACCATTGTGGCTGTGGAAAGTTTTTTTTTCCGGACATCTAAGTCATTTAAAACCTGCCGTTGCGGAAGGCCGCACCCTTTGTGACTTCGCCGTTGCGGCTGCCGAAGACACTAACCTTCTGATTTTTAGTCCTTTGTCTTTCGACTCAGACATTACATTGCTGATTGATTTATCCTTCACGGCTCCGCCATTGCGGCTCCCGTTCCACTATTGTCCTGACGATTAGTCTTCCAAGGTGCCGCTGCGTATGTCTCCACGGATGGCTTAGCGATTTGGCCATCCGCCGTTGTGGAAGGAGTTATGCTTTTGACCTCCGATGTGATGTCTTCCGACTTTCGATTAAAACTTTTCTTGCCCGCGTTTCGCATGACGTTAGCCTTTGTCCCTTCCACCATTGCGGCTCTTGAAGTAGTTAAGCCTCCGAAGTATAGAGCACTCCGCCCTCCGATATGCGTCGCATGGCTATAAACTTTCTTCTTCTGCTGTTGCGGCTCCCAAATCGGCTAAGCACCCGATATGCAAAGCTCTTCGACCGCCGATGCGTGTTGATCTTTTAATCGCGTGCCCCTAGTTTCCTCTTCCACCATTGCAGCTGTTCAAGGATTTTGGCTTCCGATGTCAAAGTCTTTCCGATTTCCAATGGGGATTTTTCCCTCCCAGAGCTCAGGTCTTATCTTTTCCGACTCCGATGTACTTTAGTGTTTTCGCAGTACTCATCGCCTGTTGAGATCTGTCATTGCGGCTGTGACTTGGTCTACCCTACCGACGTTAGCATCTAAGTCGCTGATGTTTTTATGTTTTTTATCATTGGTTTTTTCTCTTGAACCTGTAGGTGAATGAGACAGTGGTGCCGACACTTGTGGAAGTCCTCAGGACTGTAATGCAGTACATGACCTATCTTGTTGATCAGCTGTTGTGGGTTGATATAATTTATGTTTCATTTTAGAATGTAATCCCAATGAATGATACATTTGGATGAATTGCAGGTGGACTCAAAGGAATTTTCAGACTGCCACCGCGCGAAGGCACAGCTGGGCTGTTCTCGGTAGAGGTCGAACCGTGGCCAGCAGGATTGCAAGAAGGACAAATGAGGGAAAATAAAAAGTGAATGGAAACAAAGGAACAGACCCGAAAGATCTATTAGTTACTAATCAGATCATGAATACGCATAGAAAATAAAATGGGAAGATGAAGCGTCTTGAGGGACCGAAAGATCATACCTTTGGGGGGCATCCCAAGCGGTCGGCTGTTGCAGTTTAAATATTTGAAAGTAGAACTTAGAGGGGACTTTTTCCCAGTTATATTTGTGAAGACATATCGTAAGAAGAACTATTTCCTTTTTCAATAGATAATTACAGTTTGCCTGTTGGAGAAATCTTGGTGGAATATTCAAATGTCGTTCTATGGATTTGTTGAAGAGGAACTATTTCATTTTTAGCTTTGTGTCCATTAACTGTGAGACCATTCTAACTCTTTGAACCTATGTTCTTGTATGAATGTTCTCTGGTTTATTTTATGAATATTTCCACTATGAGTAATGAATGACCTTCACAAACAATTGGATATCTAGTTGTTCAAATATCTTTTAATGTTCATGCGTTTTGAAAGAAGTATCAGCTATCTGTGATTTTTCATAATGCATGTACAAATTACATTACTCATTAATGAATGNATAGGGATAGGTTAGGTAGTTAGTTGTAATTTATTGCTGTGTGTGATTAAGATGCGAGAGAGTTTAAGATGAGAGGTAAGAACCTGTGCATCACATTGTGACCACTCCTCGTATTCTACGTCAATCTGCATGTTAAATAGGCACTTGCATATCATACTTAAGTAAAAAAAAAGTACAAAAATATATACGGTGGACCGAGCCACAACCGGTAAAATCCTTTGCTTTTGTTACTTGACCTACGGTAGCCAGACCGCAAACCGGATGGATTCCCTACACCAAACAGTCACAGGCTAGTTGGGAACGTTGACTGGGGAGAATCCCTTTCTGTTGTTGCCTGCAAATTTCCAGGCCTCAACAGTTCTAGTGCTAGAAAGGAGGGCCACCAGTGCATGGCTGGCTGTGGAAACTTATTTTCCCAAGATTACCCCACCAGCAGATGTTTTGAAGCTTTCGACCAGCCCAAGTATAGATAGGTTTTGGTTCTACCTTTGAAGCAAGAAATCCTAGTTTCATCTTACTGTGTTTCTTAATCAGGATACTGTTCATTTACCTTTTCTCATGGCTGGTATAAATGCGAATCATCCCAACCCACTATCGGCTTGGAGAGCTAGATCACCTTTGAACCTCACAGCTCCATTGCATAACCTACCTCAAGCTTTTGATAAGTTGCTGCCTAAGTTTGATCCTGATGAAAAGACTGCTATAGATGACCACTTGCAAAGATTCTATTTAGTAGTAGAAGCGTTAAGGGCTGGGGAGTACGAAGATGTTGTCTGTCGATTATTCCCGCATACCCTTAAAGGGGCAGCAACATCCTGGTATTTTGGTCTGCTTGCAAACTCTATTCCTGATTGGGACACTTTCGAAAGAATGTTCAGAAGAAAATACTCAGCCCAAAAGACACATGCATCACTGATGAGAGGTCTTGGTTTGTTAAAAAAAGTGAAGAATGAGAAGGTACATAGTTTCACTCAAAGATTTTCAACATACCTAAAGAACTTTTTTGAAGCTTACAGACCCTCTGACAAGGTCTTAATTGAATATTTCACCTCTGCCCTAGGACCTGAACTAGCCATGTTTACCAAAATGAAATCCAAGCCTACGTTGGTAGAGACTTATGAAGAAGTAGAAAGGGTAGAGGTTGAAAAGGAAAGTGTAGCAGATTATCCCGATCTACCGGAGGAGAAAACTACCAAGAGAAGAGCCTTATTGCTGTTTGAACCGAAAGATGAGCAATCACATGATTATCAGGGAATGCTGAAAATGATGCAGAATCTATCCAACAGAATAATAGATTTGGAGAAAGGGAGGGAAGCTCAGAAAACTTACAAACCCTACTACCAAAAAAGAGAGGATAGCAACCAATGGAAAATACCTCCACCAAATTTAGCATCAATGAACCTAACAGAGGTGGGGGGGGACAATTTCTGTACTTTTCACCAACAACCTCATTTTGAAAAGAAGTGTCCTCAATGGTTAAATTCGATGACATTGGTGATGAAAAGAAAAACCAAACCATAGAGAAACAAGATATTGATACCGTGTTTTCATGGAATGGTGCCTCGCTTTTCAAAACATAAGAGAATGCTTCTAAGCCCGAATACCCACCAACAGCCACAAAAGGTACGGACTTAGCAATTAAAGACAACACAATAATTTCAAAGATTAAAAAATTGCAAGAGAATGTCAAAAGATAGGTAGATGTGAATGTTAAAGATGACACACCTGAAGTCACTGCTGTCAACTAGGAAGCAGAGTCAATCAATGAGCTTGTCAAACCTGCAGAAGAATAGGTAGGTGTTAATGAGGGAAACACTAAAGAAACTGAAGAGCTTAAAAATGATATACCCACTCAAAACCAACCAGGAGAAGAAGACATAGGATCAGGTTGGGAAGAAAAAGCTGACACCCCGCCTTTTCTTTAGACCCTAGAAATGCTGAGTCATAATGTGCATAATTGCTTGGTATATTCTGGATCAGCGGTGAATGTTATGCCACTGGAGGTTTGCAAAAATATTAATGGATAGCCAGAGTCCACACCTTGGGAAGTAACGCAATTAGATAGCACATGTGTCAAATTAGTAGGAGAGATGAAAGATGTCCTCATTCGCTTTTCTACAAATAACAAGATATGTCAATTTATTGACATTATGGTGGCTGACATACTAGGTGGATATGGGCTTATTCTCAACCCAGATTGGTCTGCTAGATTAAAAGGTTATTTTGCTTCAGACTGGTCTCACTTATGGTTGCCTCTTAAGGGTACCCCTAATCGGATTAAAATTTTGAGAGAACCCTACATGAAGCACACTATCACTAAGCTGGGAGAAAGTAGTGAACCTGGTAACTCTATCCTGGGAAATTATCTAACTGAGCTTAAGCTAAGACATCATACCGAAAGAAAGGCCAGTTATAAGATTGACAATCAGCCTGAGCTCCTTCAACTTCCTCAGGTTGATAAAGATGAATGTATACTAATAGATATGGTCTCAATTTCAAAAATGGTACACTTAGACCATGGATAGATTTTTGACCTTCACCACAGCCTAGCCCTTTAACTCGTTTGATTGAATATTTTTAAGGGTGGGCACACTTTTTCTTTTCTTTTCTTTTTCCTTGTACATAAATAATGTTGTTTTTCTTTAATTCTTTGATCTTGTTTTCTTTTTGATTATTTGATTTGATGCTGTTTTCTTTTGATTTAAATGCTTTGTTACTAGTTCTTTTTATTTTTGAATAAAGAGGCAAACTTTTGGTTGCAATGGAAACATGAGGGTTCTTAATTAACTGAAATCTTGAGCAAAAGACTGTGCTTTGAAACATAGAATGTATTCTAGTAGCAGTGTTCCTAATTGGCCCTACATTCATTGAAGTTATACTTAACCCCTGTAAATAACTCAGAAGTAACAGGTCTGGAATACTATTTCGAGGCTCCATCCATTTCACATCTAATATGTCCAAGGGAGTGAAGGCATAGGACCCATGGAAAGGAAGCAAGGTAGACAGTACATCATATATAAATGATCCCATGCCATAATTTCAGAAAAGCTAAAAGCTATCAAGAGTAAAAAATCCTTAAAGAAACAATACATATCAAAGCAAAGTATCAAAAGCATGAATCTCAAATTGCCAAAAGTCCCTCTCCGTCCGTGAGATGAAAATCCAATTCTTCTCTCACACAAAAGGACACTATGGATAGAGGAGCCTGAATAAAATTCAGAAAGAAAGGCAGATGGAGGACTCACAAGAACTAAAGTTCAATAGCACAAAAGATGCAATTGGCATGGGAATGAGGAACAAATGGATAATGCTGTTTACTACATGTTACAAGCCTGTGGTGTCCAAGCCTGAAGCTACCTAAGGACAAGGGTAAAATGAATCTCACTTATTTGGCCTCAAAAGAGTTATTCAGACTTGCAAATATTTTTGATGTTACCATTTCCCAGAGAATGGACTATTTATCAATGATGTAAATGAATGGGTTGGCCAGTTTAGGAATATAGACATCTAGAAGATTTCAACTTTTAGTCAGATGGTCTTGCACTAGGAAGAAGTTAAGTCAGAAATCTGGGGTTCACCAGGTAGTTTCCAATTGTTGCAGCTGCAACATTTTCCCAAAATTCCAAAACATTTCAGGACCCTCCTTTGCTTGGATTAGTTTGATTTTCTTCTTTGATTTGATCTAATGATTTTTTAGAAAGACTTTTCTTATGATTGGATTGATCTACCACTTATTTCGATTTTTCTTCTAACACTTGAAAAAATCCAATGTTTGATCAAACTTCATCGTTGCTTTTAAATGTGTTTTCAGCATGCTTGAATTGGAAGTTTATTTGGTTGGTACTCCCGCCGTTGTGGACAAATAACAAGTCTTGACTTCGATTTCCTTTTCGATACGTTGGTTTTCACATCGGATGTTTTTGGATTTTACATCGACGCAGTTTATTACTTCTTCCTCCGCAGTTGCGGACGGCGAATTGCTAGCTTTCCTGACTATTGTTCGAAGTTCGGACCCCGCTTTGTTATTTTCGTCAATCCCGTAAGTACTAGTCTTCCGCCGTTGTGGTTGCGGAAAGTTTTTTGTTCCGGACATCTAAGTCGTTTAAAACCTGCCGTTGCGGAAGGCCGCACCCTTTGTGACTCTGTCGTTGTGGCTACCGAAGACACTAACCTTCCGATGTTTAGTCGTTTGTCTTCTGACTCAGACATTACATTGCGGATTGATTTATCCTTCACGGCTCCGCCGTTGCGGCTCCCATTCCACTATTGTCCTGACGATTAGTATTCCAAGGTTCCACTACGTATGTCTCCACGGATGGCTTAGCGATTTGGCCATCCGCCGTTGCGGAAGGAGTTATGCTTTCGACCTCCGATGTGATGTCTTCCAAATTTCAATTAAAACTTTTCCTGCCCGCGTTTCGGATGACTTTAGCCCTTGTCCCTTCCGTCGTTGCGGCTCTCGAAGTAGTTAAGCCTTTGAAGTATAGAGCACTCCACCCTCCGATATGCGTCGCGTGGCTATAACCTTTCTTATTCCGCCGTTGCGGCTCCCAAATCGGCTAAGCACCCGATATGGAAAGCGCTCCGACCACCGATGCATGTTGATCTTTTAATTGCATGTCCCTAGTTTACTCTTCCACCGTTGCGACTGTTCAAGGATTTTGGCTTCTGATGTCAAATTCTTTCTAATTTTCGATGGGGATTTTTCCCACCCACAGCTCAGGTCTTATCTTTTCCGACTCCGATGTACTTTAGTGTTTTCGCAGTACCCGTCGCCTACTGAGATCCATCGTTGCGGCTGTGACTTGGTCTACCCTGTCGACGTTAGCATCTAAGCCACCGATGTTTTTATGTTTTTTATCATTGGTTTTTTCTCTTGAACCCATAGGTGAATGAGACAGTGGTGCCGACACTTGTGGAAATCCTTAGGACTGTAATGCAGTACATGACCTATATTTTTGATCAGTTGTTGTGGGTTGTTATAATTTATGTTTCATTTTAGAATGTAATCCCAATGAATGATACATTTGGATGAAGCGCAGGTGGACTCAAAGGAATTTTCAGACTGCCGCGGTGCAAAGGCATAGCTAGGTTGTTCTCGGCAGAGGTCGAACCGTGGCCAGCAGGATCGCAAGAAGGACAAATGAAGGAAAAGACAAAGTGAATGGAGACAAAGGCACAGAACCGAAATATCTATCAGTTACTAATCAGATCATGAATACACACAAAAAATAAAATGGGAAGATGAAGCATCTTGAGTGACCGAAAGGTCATACGTTTGGGGGGCAGCACAAGCGGTCGGCTGTTGTATTTTAAATATTTGAAAGTAGAACTTAGAGGGGAATTTTTCCCAGTTATATTTATGAAGACATATTGTAAGAAGAACTATTTCCTTTTGCAATAGAGAATTACAGTTTTCCTGTTGGAGAAAGCTTGGTGGCATATTCAAATGTTGTGCTATGGATTTGTTGAAGAGGAACTATTTCGTTTTTAGCTTTGTGTCCATTAATTGTGAGACCGTTCTAACTCATTGAACCTATGTTCTTGTATGAATGTTCTCTGGTTTATTTTATGAAGATTTCCACTATGAGTAATGAATGCTGTTCATAAACAATTGGCTATCTAGTTGTTCAAATATCTTTTAATGTTCATGCGTTTTGAAAGAAGTATCAGCTATCTGTGATTTTTCATAATGCATGTACAAATTACATTACTCATTAATGAATGATAACTTTGCTCCCTAGGGATAGGTTAGGTAGTTAGTTGTAATTTCTTGTTGTGTGTGATTAAGATGCGAGAGAGTTTAAGACGAGAGGTAAGAACCTGTGCATCACATTGTGACCGCTCCTCGTATTCTACATCAATCTGCATGTTAAATAGGCACTTGCATATCATACTTAAGTAAAAAAAAAATACAAAAATATATACGGTGGACCGGGCCACAACCGGTAAAATCCTTTGTTTTTGTTACTTGACCTACGGTAGCCGAACCACAAACCGGACGGATTCCCTACACCAAACAGTCACGGGCTAGTTGGGAACGTTGATTGGGGAGAATCCCTTGCTGTTGTTGCCCGCGAATTTCGAGGCCTCAACACCCCAATTTTATAAAAGCAAGTTATTTTCGTTTAAAATAATCTATCGGTATGAGGTTGTTATAAATATTATATATTACAACAAATTCCTTTGTCACCCTCTTGTCTTCTTTCTACAAAAAAATTCTCTTCCACCACTAAAAACTTACGCAAAGAGTTTCAAATGAATTTGAAAACTTCCTAATACCATAATTCAAGTGGCATACCTTGTATTAACACCCAAACATGATGGATAAAGAAGGGTTAAGGACATGGACCACGACTTAAGTACCAAGCTCAATGAGCGTTGTAGCCAAAACTATTCTTTTATAAGATCCCTATCAACTTTAGAGCTAAATTCAAAACATAACCAACTTTTCAAAATTACATGAAAACTTGGAATATGACTGATAAAATCCCCATATTCTAGGACATCCTCATAAACTCCCATTATGTCTGAGATGTGCAACCTTATATTTACTATCTTGAACTAAATCTCAGAAGAAAGACACAAAAACCCATCCTTACAAAAACCATTGATATATACAAACAAGCTCTAAATTGTTAACCCCAAAAAAGGGATTGCAAAAAGTGGCACCCCATTTGGATTTGGGGGTTTATTTTAATATTTTTATTTGAAATGGTATTGATTGTCAAGACCATGATTTCAAGCAAGGTGTAATTTTAACCATAATAAAAAGAAAGTCATATTGGGAGCAACTTTTTTATTCACGGGTCGATTTTAAGGTTTTTGGTTTCACTTTATGAGGAAGTAAGGCCATGGTGCAAAAGAAATTTAAATTTTAACATTGAAAAAATGCACTATGTTAGCACCATTTTTTTATTCAAAGATCAATATTTATGTCTTTAGCCCAAAATATAGGTGTTTAGAGAGTTCTGGTTTTGAGGTCACAGTTCTCATGAAGTAATAATTATGATGTATTAATTAGAATGAATGATATGCACCCTAAAGTTGGAATCATATGGTGCCACACTAGGTAGAGAGATGGGACCAACTTTTGACTTGTGGCATGTTAATGTTTAATCAAGACCAACTATAAAGTAGGGAGATTGGACCAACTTTTGACTTGTGGCATGTTAATGGTTAATGAAGACCAACTATAAATAAGGGGGAATTTTCTATGGAGTATTCCATAACTTGGATGGAAGTGAAATGAGTTTACTTTTTTTAAGGTTGTCAAACTTACATATAATCTTATCTTTGTTGTTGAAAAGATACCAGCCTCACAATTAATTTGAATAACTATTAAAATCATGTTTATGTATTTAATGGAAAATTGGGAACGGGTATCTCATTGTTGCCCCTTTTGTTCCTTGTTCATGCAAATCAATTATAGGGGATTAGTTAATTATAAATACAACAATGCTTTTTATATTTTTTATTTCCGAACTTATTTAAATTTTTACCATTTCACTAAAATTTGTTGACCCTTTGGGTCGTCATTCCAAAACACTTTTTAAGAGCATAGTATTTGTTGACCTCGTATTCCTGGTTATTCACATCCACATACAAGTGATCAGGATTTTCATGTCGAGGGCCATTCTCGGCAGAGGCTTCGACATTTTCCATTTTCTGCAAAACGAGTTTGTATATTTCTAGAAAATTACATAAATAAATACAAAAATAAAATGAGTATACTCTTTTCTTTTATATAAGCGAGTGAGCCTCTAAATCCTAGTGTTGAAACCTCGCTCTGATACCACATGTAACATCCCACTAAAATATGAAATTTAAAAAAAGAAAAAAATTAATTTCTTACTATATGAAAAGCTGGATTTTACTCTTCCATGATCTCCAAAATAAAGGATTACTCAGTTTTTTTTCTTTTATTATTATTATTTAAGTTATGAATGCTAAAATTATGTAATCCAAAATCATAGGATTTCTTTTAGACTGCTTATTGTCATGTAAAGAATTACTTTTTTTGCAAGATAGTTAAACGACACCTTTGGAATGGTTTGAAACCATATTTGCCTTAGGGAGGATAGTATGGCCTTACTTAGTCAATATGAATAAGGAATACATTGCCATTGGGTACAGGTAGGCTTTAACTTCTTGTTTTTTAACTAGTCCACTGAAGGAGCCAGAAGATCTTAAGACTTGAGTTAACTTTAAAACCCTTTACATGCTAAGGTCTTGAATTTCTATAATAGTTGATTTATCCTTTGTGGTTTTACAACCTAAAGGAATTAATATCTTAACCTTGCAGGTATAACTTAATTCCTAAGTATCGTAAACCTAAATTGTTGCTATAGACAAAACTTCAGACTACTGACTATGCACATAAAGAGAAATGTTTAGACAAAGGTAAGGATCGTACTACCGAGTTCAAAGTTCTCCATTTGGGTAGTCTAGTTGAATTAAAAGTGATGGCATGTATGTTGTACAAGTCATTAAATCTCGGCCTTTAAAACCCTAAGAGGCTCGTACTACACCCTAGTTGTTGGAATTTTATAGGTTGTGAAACCCTAGGAAATTATTGCAGGTTTAAGGAGTATTACAACAGTCGTTTCCTTGTGCCTTTAGGAAGGGTTTTATTGCCTCACCTTCAACGTGCTTCGAATTCTTGGTTTTGTGTTCTCATTCGGAAGAACTGGCTTATTTTAGCCACAATTTATGCCTTGATCCAGTTAATAGTAGAGTTATTGGCATCTATGTCTAGAAAGTTGAACAGTGCACTAGGCAAAGTCAACAAAGTAAGTGCTAGGATTTTCAAAAACTATTTTTGTTTTTTTTAGAAATAAAGTACCCAAAATTTTAAAAAAATATTAAACTGGTGCATATTAAAGAGCTCCTCGTGGAATTGGAAACTGGTCGAAGTGAAGATCGGGGCAAGAACAAAAATATGTGTAAGGCCTCTGTCACTCCTATGGGACTCTTATGGTGGAAACCGATTTTATAAGTTTCATACTTTTGCTATGAGATATTTACAAAATGCAGTTGTGTTTTATCGGTTAAAGAAAGAAATACTTTTTAAAAATATTTCTAGTAGAGTATAGAGATATTGAGCCAATCTGTTCAGTTATGGTTACTTTGAGTACATTATTTTGTTTATTGGTTTTAAAAGAGAACTTACTGAAGTTTAAAACATTGTTTACTTTGTTTTTCCAGCTCAGCCTTGAAATACTATACTTGAGAAAATTTTGCTTGAAAAGAGTTTTCTTTTAAAAAAAAATCGTTGATTTACAGTCGGCCAAGAGGGTCTTAGCTGTAACAGATCTGCATACAAAAGAATGTGGGTCCTTTTGTTGATTCTGGAAAAAAATAGTTTTCTTAATTACTACTAAAGAATGGATGCATAAATCGTTGAAAGTAGTGTTGGGTTAGTTGTGCAACCCCTGTGTATTTTTCTCTTTGTAAAGAAAAAATAGTTTAAATGACCCTTGTTGGAATGGAGTGAAAATATTGAGCAGTTAAATCTCAAATTTACAAGGTTTTTTTTTTTTTTTTTTAAGTACAAATCTTGAACAAGTTTTAACCTGCGAGGTTAATTACCTTAATAATGATTCATTATTTTCATTCTAGAGTTTTACGACGTAAATAAAAAAGGGCAAAATCCACTATCGTGGAAAAAGAATATTGTTTGGCAACTCTTTGTTTAAAATTTTCACTTTTATTTAGGGCTTACTAAGCCGTGGTAAGGAAATTTAAAAAGAATCAGCCAAGAAAAGTATAGCAAGTTAACTACTCAATATATAAATACCAGGCTTAAATATTTTGATCCTAATTTTTTTTTGTCCTGCTCTTGTAATGATATTTATTATAACCTAAAAAAAATATAAGGGTTCAACCGTAAGCCTGAATCTTGATCTACGAACTTGGTGGTATAGATCTAGGGTTTAAATGTGTTTAATGTTTATGACTAAAAAGTATTGCTCTGTCTAAATTAGTTTTTATTTGTAATATTAAATCCAAGATCTGTTTTAAAACTAAGCTAAGATTTTAAGCTGTAACTACTTATTACAAAGATAATTCCTGAAAGTTAGAAGCCTGACACCAGAGCTAAGATTGTCGATGATCTCGACTTAGTATTGAAATGATTGTAATAACTATCTAATTGTTTACTTGATTTTGGCATTAAAATAAAATTGGATTTTCTTTAAAAACAAAACAAAGACAACAAGAGGGGCTGCTAAAGGTAGCAAGTGCATGCCTTTGGAGATCGAACCGCTGACATTGGAGGTGGCTATCATAGGAGATTGTTGTGGTTTCTACAAGAATGTCTCTCTGAAATTAAAACTGCCTTCAATTTGAAATTGCATAGGATAACGGTTGATGGGTGGATTTGAAATTGCATAGGATATTAGTATTTTTTATTAAAATTAAAAACATAGGTCTATATGAAATTGCACAGTTGTCATTAAAGGAAAAAACCTCAACACAAATTTTATTTGGACAACACACAGGTCTTCACAAATATCTTCAACTTCTTTCACGATGCATTCAAAGCAATAGATATAATTTGAAAACCGTGAGTCACACAGGACCAAATGCAAAACAATCTCTTGTATGGCTTTCGTGGAGTCCTAGGTAAGAAAACAACTTGTAGAATGCAGACAAAAATATTAAGCTTTCGTGCTCAGGGCTGGATGATGAGCATCAACCATTTTTGCATCTTATGGCATCATGGCTGGATAAAATGCAAAGTGGTCACAAGGAAATGGAGAAACGGGATGTGGTTTAAGCCTTTTAGCTCTCTTTGATGCTTACATACGTTGTTGATACACCTAGAGAATATGGGTTATTGATAGATGCTTGCCACGAATCGATTATAGATGCTTATGTTTCTTGATTGCTAGATCGGTCACACAAATTTTTTTGTCTACATGTCCCCAGGCCAGGATAGAAGATAGGACCCGACTAAAAACCATACCTAAACTCGCCTATCTAGACTAGATTCATTCCACCCATTGCTACGTAGTAATAAAAGAACTTACCTAGAAAATAAATTAAAGTGTCTGAAAAACTACTATTTATTCTCGCCAAAAATATAGAGATATTAGATTCCCAATGAAGCAATGAATGTTTCCTGAGCAATGTTTCCATTCGTGTAAGGGTTAAATAACAGGTAATATTAACTTCCTAAATATTGTAGTTATTTTTGTAAGGGATGCATTTCCAGGCTGAGTGGCAAGTTGTGTAAGCAATTAGAAGGCAAATGTTCGTTTTTTTATTCCATGGGAAAGTGAACAACGTAGATAGGGGATAAGATGATCACTCTTCTCCTCCCTTAGTAGTAAGAGCCCCCCCATAGAAGGGACTTAGTTTTTTCCATCTGCCCTCCCTACGGTCATGGGGACTTCACTTAGTAAACCTCTCACATAGCATGTGCGATCGTGGGATATTAAAGAATACCCTTAATTTTGAAAGACATTGACCCAAACTCTTTTTGTTGAAACCCCCTCCCAATACTTAAAACCTCTTCCCCGCTCCTTTTTATACCTCAATCCTTATAAACCACCCTACCCACCCCCACCTTAAACCCCTAATCCCCCCAATACCTGCAATATATTGGTTTGATTTTTGATAATTTTAAAACCCACAATATGAACTAACGTGATAGGATATTGGTCAACAAGTGAAGCCCCCATGCCTGGGGTTCGATTCATTGGGATTTACAATATCTCTATTCATGTTAGTCAAGTTGGTTGGGGAAAACAATGCAAATGAAATGCGTCTTCCGCAAACTTTGATCATATTGCCGCAAGGGAGGGCGTATGGGTTTGAATGCTCTTCCATGCTAGAGAGAGGATATCGGTTGCAAACCACTCTAGCATATGGAATGATCAACAATGAATTCTCTCAATAAAGTTGTGAAACCTAATTTTAGTTGTTGCAAAAAGCATGCACATCAAGCACTCGCTAAATAAAAAGCGTAATTACATATATAGATCATATATAGAGTGCTTTAAAGACATATTTCAATTTAAAGATGATGATCTCGCTCGGGGAAAATGAGCAGGAGATTAGGCCAGATCATGGCCCAAAAACTTCAAAATTTTCCATAATGACCCTATTTGATGTTAAAAGGGTTATCCCTTTCCCTTATTATTCATTGAGACAACTAAGAACAAGGCTTTATATTAAAAGGTGAAATTGCTTTTCTAATGGACGGCAAAACGCTTGCGGGCTCATAGCTCTATCTATAGTCAATCCACATCTGGGATTACCAAATATGTTTGGAAAGATTCTCATAGCACTAGGGATGGATATACCAAATTATAGTATTGAAAGTGAGGAACCTAGGAAATTTTTTGCTAATTATTGGATATTGTGGGTTTTATTTATATATACTTAAAAATAAGATCTTGTCTTCCTCATTCCCCAACGACAAAAGAAATAGAATAACTCATGAGAGGAGCTTTAATAACTCATGAGACATCATAATAAAATTTAGGAAACATCGTATGTAAGTGTTTAAAGGAATAACATATGAATTCATGCCAGCAACAGGTTATCTGATCCATAAGAAGAAGAAAAAACATCTGGAGATCCACACCAGCTATGCATGGGAAGGAAAAAACAACATAAGTAGATAGCTACTCATTAGGTTTTGAAGCCTAGCATGGGGATAATGAAGCTTTTTCTTAGCCTTCGGGGATGAACCCTACGACACCCGGGTGGGTTGAACTATTCACTTACATAGTCAACACGCAGTTGGATAACTTGGAAAGCATCTTTGATGATGCACTATTAGAAGGAAGAGTTGGTCTATATATTCTCTCTTTTAGAAGTTTGAGTCCAAACAGACACATGCCATTAGCTTGAATGCTTCGTAGATACTATCGACACCTTGAAACTGGCTAAGCGATAATTTACTTTCTAGGCATCGTTACACATCCCAAGACTAGGTATTTATTCATATGACATGACTAGTAGTTGTTGCATGCCATGGAGATATACAACAGATGGTAGTATGCTTTAGACAAGTGGCTCATGGCATGAAACAAGTGTTTGAAAATTGGTTTCCTTTATGTCTATGGACTAATTAGTAGTTCCTGTTCAAGCAACTTTCAATTTTATCCACCAACAACCTACCAAGTTTCGTATCTACTGCTAACCTCTGTTGTGGACCACTCATTCCAATTGCATTGGCTTCATACTTGATGATCGCCTTTCGCATTCCTTTAGTTAGATTGTGGTGCCAACTAGCAGAGTGCCTGAGTGTTACTGCCAAATTCCTAGCTATAGCCGAAAGATCAAGAAGAATAGTAGGAAAGGATGAAATGGATCGACTAGTGACTAGTGGTTGGAGCGATGTGTAGACTTGGAGATGGGGATTTGGAGCTGGGTGGAATGATGTGTCTACGAATGATATGAACTCCAAGCCAGTAACAAAAATAGGCATTTTCAAGAAATATGAAGCAACATTTTTGACAACCAAGCCACTCATTCAAGGTAAAATGATTATGGAACCATAATTTCACATGGATCTATTGATATTGGTAATGCAATAACAAATTAATATTGGAAATTTAATCCTTTGAAATGTTAATTTCCAGTCCACTGATGTAATGTATACAAAACTTTAATGATTTTAAAACAAAAATAAAATAATTTGACAGTGGATTTATTGCTGATTTGAATTTCCATATGTTTAGTTTCAATTTGAAAGATTGATTGTGCAACCTGTTCATAATTACCGACCTTTTTTTAATTGATGGAACTAGAGCATTAGATTATAATAATCAATGATAATCAACGATAAGACTTTGATTTTACCATTTATTGCTTAAAATTTTGTGGAGCAGTTATGGAAAAAAATTTGTTTTATATCTATTTTTCTCTCCAAATTCCATAAACTAAAATTTATAGATCAGAAGCTCAGTTCAGTGATATATTTAGGTCAATGCTGAAATACAGAGAAAATGTGTTTAGAAACATAAAACATATAATCTTTTGATTATACAATTATGCCCTAATGTTTCATTAAATATACAAGGGATTTTGAATCAACACTAGAGAGTTATGGTATGAGTTTTAGATTCATTGGAATTTCACTCCAAGGCTAGAATTGAAGGATGTAAATGTTAATTTTACAATTGTAAAAATGAGAGGAAAAACCTAAAAAGACTCTTAGCACTTTCTCGAAAAATATACATTTCATAACTATTCATAGATTAAGATAAATAAAAACAAAAACAAAAACAGTTAAAGTTAGCACTATCTAGCCATAAAATCTAAACTAATCTAAACTAGCAACTGTACATAAACTAAGCAGATTAAATTGATAGCTTCAGTTGCTATAGGACAATCGAATATCTAAAATACAATATACAAAGGTTCATTTGTTTGAGCAGCTAATTAAAACCAATTTCAGTGAGTCCAAGCTATGTTATTTTTAATATTCAAATGTTGACAGGTAATTACTAGGATATATTATAATATTAATAACACATGAGTTATATTATAATTTGTGGTTGATTATGTTTCTTCTTTTGATTGATTGTAGATTGGATGGTGGCTTGTACTGCTACATGTTATGTGACAGTGGCTTCTCCTGCACAATACATCTGCACGATGTTGGAAACAAAACTTTTATAAATTTAAGGGAATGAGTAAATAACTGTCTCCAAGTTGTGTTCAATGTTAATTTTCATTACTCTTTCAGAAGAAGTTGTGTACAATGTTTATTTCTAGGCTACTAATTCCAAGATATTTTTACCTTTGTAACGAGTCTCAATAAGCTTAGAATCATTTGTGTCAATGGAGCATCTTGTCATTGCAACGACATCTTGTACAAGAGAGGCTCAACGTCCTCTCAGCCAATGTAAAAGACTCACTTCTCCATGCAGCATCTGGTGCCGCAGAGACTTAGAAGTGTGAAGCATACATCTGAATGCAACAACTCATTTCATGTGCTCCAACTCTACTCCAATTCTAAATTTATTCCAGCTCGTTCAAATTCAATGACAGTTGGAGGAAGCACGGTGGCACCTGCACTACATACAGATGCATATATCGCATGTCATGCCACATGGAACCTCGGGCAGTCACAATCAAAACCTTGTTCAACATTATTTGAAAATTATCATATGTAAACTAAACATTTAATGTTTTGAATTAATGCTAGCAAGTTTGATAGTATTATTTCAAAAGGCAGTAAACTCATTAAAACGATGAATTCCTCTCTCACATAATCTAAGTTTCAAAAGGGAAATTATTCATCAGCCTCGATATGAGGCCAAATAAGACGTCCAAGATTTTGATTTGTTGAAATGGAGGTATCGTTTTTTTATTGGATGAAAGGACGGTTTAAAGATTTTGTACATTTAGAACTTTTTTTAAAAAGCTACAACATATATTGATTTAAGTGCCAACTATTGAAAACGACGGTAAGCCAATTACAATAGTCCCTACTAGCCTACGACAGGGACTAAAAATTAGGTTTGACCTAAGTACTATGAAACGATAAAAAATACAAAGAGTGGTAAGTAGGTAGGTTTCAATTATTGAAATGGTCAGAAACACAAAGAGTGGTAAGTAGGTAGGTTTGACTTTTTGACATAGTAGGTAAATTTAGAACTAGCTTTTATCTGGACTAAACATCAATTTGTAAATCACAGTAATTTCATCACATATACCTAAATACTCCTGAAACGAAGGAATGCATTCTTATTTGATCAATCTGGTAATCTCAATCATACCTAAATATATATCCTCTTGTACTAGAGTACATCACCTTGGTGAAAGGAAAAATATAGAGGATAAATTTCTTTTCATTTATAAAGTGGTCTTTTCTCAATACTAGATTCACAAACTAACATTTTTCTGAACAACTTACATTTCAAAAATAAATAACATCATAAACAGTTTAGAATTGGAACCTCAAGAGTATTATAGAAGATGGAAACCAATACGCAAGGGAGACTATTCCACCCAATCTTTCCTAGAGCAGGCAAATGCGTACTTAGGAAACCCGAGCTCGTTCACTGCACCAACTAGGTCATAAATCTCTGCTACACAGCAGACTTCTGCAACTCACCTCAGCAATTCACATTAGCTATCCTCTCATCAAATTCTTTGTGTGCCTGACTTTTCAGTTTGCAGCAATCACAAAGTCATTGTCTCAAAGAATCAAAATGAGTGGTAAGCCTCCTACTCAATTTTATGGTTTATATAAGATTTCCTAGGTAGGTCTTAGGGTCAGTTGGAATTAATGAGCCACTAAGCTCAGTTTTCCCCTGTGAGGGAACATGACCACTTTTTTAGGGATTATGCTCTTGCAATAGCTAGAAAGTGTGAATTGTTGGTACTACCACTTATCCATGAGCCTTATTACAATTACTCTTTCCTCCTAGTGGTAGTGAATTCTCATTTAATAGTCTCCCTTGAATAGGTGTCTCCATTTATTAATTAATAAAATAAATAATTCTTCAATAACCACTTGGTCATAATAAAATTTAACATAATTTTTTTCTCTAATAAATATTAAATATTTATTTTCCAGTTTTAGGTATGTTACATGTATTTTATGATTGGTTCATTTTAATGATTTGACTAATTTCTTATATTGTGGAAATGAAATTGTTAGAAATAAAAAATATTTAAAAATATATAATAATGCCAAGTGTCTTCTTTATTAAAATAGTCATAATGACTTAATAGATGACAATCACATCACAATGATTCATTATAGCTACATCACTATAAACAACTTTTATTTAAATATAATAAACTATATATATATATATATATATATATATAAACATCAATATATTATAATATTTTTCTATAAAAATTTAGAAATAAAATCTAATAATGTGAAGTGTCTTCTTTATTAAAATAGTCATAATGGCTAATCTTGAGAGATGTGACAATCTCATTACAATTATTGATTATAGCTATATCACTATAGAACTTTTATTTAGATATAATAATTTTTTAAATATATATAAATTTTAACATATTATATTATTATTTTATATAAATTTATTCAATTAAATTACCAAACTAAAATTTGCAAATATTTATTTTGATATTCTATTAAGTGTTTTTCACAACTCATAATATGAAACTAAAGTTTCATGATTTTTTGTTTATATTGGTAAGAAAATATTTATTAGTTTATTCAAACAAACATGATTATTAATATTTTAATTAGTTGATTTATACTATAGATTTACCAAAATTAATAATTAATTTAGCCTTTTTTATTGTTAATAGGAAAAAAAAATTTATATTGGTAAAATTTTGTTTCACACAAATACAAATTTTTTAAAATCTCCATAAATTATTACATAATTAATATCTTCAACATTAAGTATTTAATACAATTTGATTTTTCTAAATGACAATGACATTTTCTTATGAATTCTTATTTATTATCCAATTATTTTCATGTCCAACTTTAACTTTAACTTTGGCCTATATATTGCTATTAAATCAAAACATTCCTAAATTATGAAATTAAATTTTGGTTATTTAAATGATTAGATTAAACCTAGGGATGTAAAACTATTAAATTAAAACATTTTTAAATTAATAGATTAAAAATTGCTAAAGGCTAACATATTTTTAATAACTTAAATGTTAAACTATTTAAAAATCTTGTATGTTTACCATCTTAATTTAATAATAATCTTAAAATAAATCCATATTAACTCATGAAATAAATAAAAAAAGTTAAGAAAAGTAATTAAAAAAACCATTAAAAAAAAAAAACTGAAATTTTATTTATAAATGGATTTAATTTCTTAAGTTTAAGATATAAAAACAACTATACATTCAAAAATTTAATCAACATAATTTCATTTTATACTTTGATTTATAAAACATCAAAAAAAATTATTTTTTCTCCTTTGAAAGCTATAAAAAAATAAATATAAAAAAAAAACAATTTCACCTCAACCCTTAAATTCTCAACATGATTAATAAATCTTAAATTTTAGATACAGTTCAACACTATTCTAGACACAATTACTCTCTTGACATTATCATAGCAAGGTTATGTTTTGGCATGGTCATTGATTCTTCTTCTACAATAAAATGAACTTTTGAATATGCTACATTTGATCATTAATTTAGTGTAAACCGGTTAATATTAAATGGTGGTAGTTGACTGATTGTAGGGTAAACAAAATAACGTTAAAATAGTCGTAGTCCTATTAAATGAGATGGGATTTCAGTGTATGATATGCGTAATGCATGCTGTGATAGATCTTAGAAATCACTCTCAGATTCTCCCTCTCCTGCAGATTTTACGGCCAACGGTGCGCCATGCCAATAGGTGGTTGTCGTTCCGTAGTAGCCGTCGAAGTGTGTGCCATTTGTTTCTCTAAGATGGTCCAATCAAAGACATAATCATACTGAAAACCTCTACGAACAAACAAGTCACGGAACAGCGTCTTCAGATATCCATAATCTGGCATGTCCTCAAAACCCAGAGACCGGCAATAGTAAAGGTAGTATGCAAACTCACTAGGATAATACTCGCATAGAGATTCGATAGAAGTAGCCGTCTTCTTCACACGAATCATTTCATGTTTTAGCTCGCTATTTTCTTCCGGCATCCAATTCTGCCAAGGAAGGTTTCCCCTTAAGAAGTAAATAAGAAGATATCCAAGAGACTCCATATCATCCCTTCGGCTTTGCTCAATGCCATTCTGATTATTGATACTCGCATAGAGTGCAGTTCCAGTTAAACCTCCGGTTGCCTTCAGGGGAATATGATGCAGAGTTGTAGGGTCACGGAAACTCTTTGCAAGACCAAAATCAATCATGTGGACCAGTGGTTTTGCTTGGCCCTTTCCCATAAGAAAATTATCAGGTTTCAAGTCTCTGTGCAAATATCCCTTCGAATGTAGATGTTGAATCCTCCAAATCATCTGATCAGCTAACATTAACACAGTCTTGAGGGAGAATCTATACCCACAAAACTGAAATAACGTTCCTAGGGTTGGGCCTAGAAGATCCATTACTAGCATATTATGACCACTTTCTGTCCCAATCCATCTAACCTTTGGAATACCAGTGGCACCGGAAATAGCTCTATAGACTGTATATTCATGATACAACTGTGGGAACGTTGCGTCGAGTCTCTCCATCTTAATCGCAACATACTCATTTGTCACTAAATCGGTCCCAATGTATACCTCGCCAAATGAACCTTTGCCGACCTTGCTCCCGCACTGGTATCTTCCTGCAATCACGACCTGCATAGCGACGGAGTAAACGAGTCCCAAATATCAAAATCTGATATGATTTTTGTGTATTCTTCTTGCTCTTGCTCCTGCTCTTCCTGTAACTACTACTTATTTTATCAATTCGATGTTGGACATGACACCCTTGGCCAGCTTTATAATATGTGCATTGAATTACTAAAATCGCGACGCTCCGACTAATTATTTCGTTATTGTGATTGTCATGAAATCATGAACGGTTCAATGAAAGTAGTTATAGCAAGTTTGGAATAATTTCGTGCAATCTTTCAGTGTTATTGCGGGATTATTATCTATATCTTCATAGCGTTAAATATTGACTTTTATGGGATAATGGCTCCAATACCATCCTTACTATAGTTTAATAGTTTCCATAATACATTTTAAATTTTTTTATATCAAATGAATATTGTCCATACTACAATTTTGAACATACCCGTTTAATACCTCAATTTACGATTAACGGACAACATTTTTCCGTGGTCATCCTCTGACACTTCTCAATGGTGGGCATCCAACGAGATAAATGTCGAGTGTTATTGGATCTCTGATTAGCAGCTTGATTACAAATTAATTAACATAGTAATGGCTACATACACGGAGGCACTGTAACGGCCTAGCGATTGTAAGGGGTAAGGGCTATTGTATTAACTCAACCATTTTAACGGTCGTATAATGTGGCCAGACGGAAAAAATGAAATGGTTCGGGAAATAACAGTTGAGTAACCAGGAAGGCATCCTACACGTATTGTATGAACCTCTTCGTCTATTGCCTGCAGGGATCGTCTATTTAAAATTTATTTTAAGATGTAAAAATTATTTAAAAAAATAAACAACAAGGAAATTCTAGAATTTAACATGTCTGAGATAGGACAAAAAAAACACTAAATAATTTAAACCTCACATTAAATTGAATTGAGGTAACTGAGATTTGACAGCAAGCTTGAATCGAATCAAAGCACTGTTTCTGCTTAAGTGCTGTTAAATTTGCAGCAAAACTAAACAATTTTAAGTCTGCCGTGCACTAGTTCAAGATGAGGGTGTTTAAGACGTTTTTTCAAGAGGCCCTAGCCCCGGCCTTTGGATGCCCCCGCTTGGGTGGGGTCCAGTGGGTGTATTTTATGTCTTTGTCTGTTGCTCCGGGTATGGCAATGGGAAGAAGTCCAACAGCCTAATATCACTGTTTCGCAAGTTTTCGCCCTGTTTTTATTTGACTCGGAATTGGGGGAAGGCCTGCCAAATATTAGGGGCGATGGGAGTTCCAGATGATGTCAGTTCAGCCCGGGTCATGGTCCAATGACCTATTGTACAGATTCTGCTTGCTGGAACCGGGACAGCCAACCAACATCTCGGGAAAAGAGGGTTTTTCTCTTCTGCTTAAAAGAGGGTTTTTCTCTTCTGCTTCTTCGAAGAGTATAGTATTTTGTCTTAAAATTGATTTTAGATTGTTTTATATTTTGTAGAAATATTTAACGAAACTAAATTAGCATTTAGATTCCAATTTTTTTTTGTTACTATTTTTATTTTATTTTATTTTATGGAAGAGGGAAACAAAACTAATGGTTGGGTTGGCGGTTGGCTCATCTTGGAAGCTGTAGGGTGTTGTCTATCACCTTGTTTTGGTTTGCTTCTTGTGAGTGGCGGGAGTTCGTCCTTAGATTTTTCGGTTACTTTGCTTTGTTTTCGTGGGTGGAGGGAGTTCTTGGATTTTTCGGTTTCTTTGCTTTGTTCTGGTGGGCGGAGGGAGTTCTGGCATGGGTTCTACCGAGTTGACGGCTGCAAACAATGTTTCCGTTTGTTGGGATGATATACAAGCTGCTTTCTGGGGAGAAAATCAATCTAAACCTGAGAAGGAATCGGTTTCTTCCATGTCTGTGGCTGCAAGCATTGATATCTTTGTTTTTGTTTTCTCTTGTGTTACGTAATTCATTCCATGGTTGCTAATAGGTATTGTGTGTTGGAGACTGTTCGTCATTGTTGCGGTGTTGCTTCACTGGATTGGAGTGTGGCGAGAGTGATATACAGATTTCTTGTTGGAGGGAAACGCCAACCTGAACCTTGCAAGGTAATCGGTTCCTCCATTGTCCGTGGGTGCAAGTATTAGTTTCGTCGTTTCCGTTTTGTCCTATGTTTTGTAATTCGTCCAGCTTTTGCCGATAGAAATTGTTTTTTGCAGACCGCGGGCGGTTATGTCATCGTTGTGGTGCTAGTTTGATGGATTGAAGTGTGATGAAGACAGTTTTGTTGTCTAAGCAAAAACCTTGACCTTCTCTTCTGTTTAGAAGCATCGGTATGCCATTGGTTTGTATGCAATTTCATGTCAGAGGAGAATAATGCCTACAGGAAGTTGTTGTTGGTCAATTTGTCCTCTTCCCTTTTCTGTAGATTGAATGTGGCATAGTGTGTGCAACCTAATGTGGGTTTCTTTTGACAGGTTAGATGCAATAGAAAACTGAAAAAACATGTATTTATCAACTTACATGAATACTTCTAGACACTTACACAATGAATCTTGCGATGATTAAAAAAGATGAACTGTAGAAAATTGAATGAGGTTTTCAAATATATAATTTTTTTCTATTGAAAATGTTTTTAACTATCTAAAGTTAGATCTTTTTTAAGGGGAACTTTTTATTTTTGAGACAAATTATAAGCTATATGTTTTTGTGGGTGGAGTCTTTGAGTGACTAAATGATGGAATAAACTTACGAAAACTTGTAGACATATAGAGAACAGATAGTACTAGTCCACAACTATTTTTTGCAATAATAAAAATAATTCTTTTTTAATTATCTAAGTAATCAAACCTCGAAAATGGTATGTCAATTGTGGGTGCAGCGTTTGAATGTATTAATGCAATTATTTGGAATTTTTTTTTATAGCATGTAGAGGTTGGTGTTCTTTAGCTCACTATACATTTTTTTTCAAAATGATTGAGAAACCAAAGAGTTATGGACGAAACACAGTGTGTTTTTTGAGTTGAGGAGTAATAACACAAGTTCCATAAGAAAAAAAAATATATTCTTGTTAAAAATTACATATTTGGAATCTACACAAAAAAAACATATATGTTTCTATAATTTCATAAAAAATGGAGGTGTGCGGCATATTGTAATCAACTCCTAAACATGGGCATATTGAAAATTTGGATATAATGCTCAATTAGCCATGATTTATCATACTCCAAGGCATAAGCATGATGAATATGAAGCAAAATCTGAAGCATACACATAACCATAAGAATTCCATGCTAGCATGGGTGGAGGTTCGGCCATAGTGGCAATAAACGCGCTCACATTTTGTTTAAATTAAAATATGTATTCCCGCCAATGCTAAACTTGCATGCATTGTATTACTGAAAAACACATGCGCGTTATGTAAGCATATAACTTTAGATTTGAGTACATTACCAATTATAACAATACTTTTATTGCTTCATGTCCCCACCCGGCCCTCTTATTCCCCCTAACTCTTACTAACCCCTCCTCCTCTCCCTACCTTTAACCCCTCTCCTCTCTCTCCCTGACACACCACCTCCCCATTCGTTCTCTCTCTCTCTCTCTCTATCTCACACACACACACACACACATGCCTGTGTCTCCCCTTACCACTAACACCTATATGTCCTCTCCCCCCACCCTAACTCTTTCTCTCTACCTCTAACTCTTAAACACCCCATATTGTTCTATCTCTAATCACATAACGCCCCCCTCTCCCCCCTGCGAAAAACCTAATCCTCTCTCTCTCTCTCTCTCTCTCTCTCTCTCTCTCACACACACACACACACACACACAC
>LPNX010946581.1:176665-288940 GCA_001517045.1 Pseudotsuga menziesii
TTTTTTCTTTCTTCCTCCAAAATTAATCAATATTATTTTATTATTTTAACTATTATTTTATTACTTTAACTATTATTTTATTATTTTCCTTAGGAGGCCCATTTTAGACCCCAAAATTCCTCTAATGCCTATCTATTCCCAAACCCTCTCTCTCTCTCTCTCTCTCACACACACACACCCATTTGTCTCCCCCTCCCACCAACGCCCCCCCTCTTCCACTCTCTCTCACTCCCCAACTCAGGAAAATACACCTAACCCACACCCCCCTATGGGTGATTCCATGAAGATGGGTAACACTTTTTGGCCAAATTTGGCGATGAAAACCTGATTTTTTACTCATGTGCTAGATAGAAGCCCTCAAAACGCATATATGCCATGTGAATTTTGACTTGAAGTAAGAAAACAAATTGTAGAATATTATGTTGGCTTCATAGTGATATTTTTTTTAAAATATTCCGATGTCATTTAATGTGTGAATTTTTGCATTTAATGAACTGTGTGACCTTAAAAATTTGAAGAAGCTAATAAGTGGCTCGTGTCCACGTAGAGTAATTCAATCTTGCATTAATAATTTAAAATAAATAAATATATGAGCATGATCTAATAAAAAATAGTGCGATGTGCATATTTTTTTGCTAATTTTTTTCGCATTATACAATTATTTATTATTTTTCGAAAGTGACCACATTCGATTTCAGCATCGTTTTAAACACATATTTTTCCACGTAAAGGAATTTTTTCTATTTTTTCAAAAATTGAAAAACCAAAGATACCCTTTTGAAGAGGACACGTCGATATGTGATGTGTACATTTTTAATAATTTTTTGGCTGTGTATTTTTAACTCTGCGGATTTTTCTTTGAGCTGCTTTGAAGTTGCAGTGTGGTTTTCCAAGTATAAGTTTTAGAAGTAATTAAAAAATAAATATCATATGAATTCCAAAATGCGTGTATGATACGTCAATGGATAGAAGATTTGTTGGTGAATCTATCGGTATCAACTCTGCTCAGTTATGTGCTAGGAATGGCAGGGTTTACACCTCTGCAAGGCACAGTAAATTTTCCATTTGTTTGAATGAGGGCTAAGTCTGTTTTTTTAAGCCCTCGACCGAGGTATGAACCTCGAACGAGGTATCTAAATACCTCGGTCGAGGTATTTAAATACCTCGACCGAGGGTTTGTAAAGCCCGCAATACCTCGGTCGAGGTATTTAAATACCTCGACCGAGGTATTTAATTACCTCGGTCGAGGGCTTTACAAACCCTCGGTCGAGGTATTAAGACCTCGGTCGAGGGCTTAACAAGCCCTCGACCGAGGTGCGATTTTTTGTTTTTGCCAAAATGTGCTTGCCAAAAATTGTTACCCAGGTCCGTGGATTCACCCCTATATATTCCCCAACCCTCTGCCCCCTCTCTCTCTTTGTCTCTCACACACACATACCTATGTCTCCCCTTACCACTAAACCTCCCCCTCCCCCCTAAATCATTCAAACCCCTTCTCCACTCTCTCTCACTACCCAACTCATCTAACTACCTCTAATCCCCACCCCCCCTTCTCTCTCTCCATCTCTCCCTCACATATAGAGACACCCACAAAAATCCACACACATCCACATTGATCCAGGAGGATATTGGTGGCCACCCACCTATTCCACTTGGACCCCCACCATTGTTTCTTTCAGTTTTCCAGTTTCCTTAATTATAGCACAACTCACTATTTTCGGCAATTTTCGGGTCCTAAACTTTCGGAGCCATTTTGAGGCCCTAAACGACGTTTTTTCGGGATCGAATGGTTGGGAAAATATGAGTCCATTTTGGACTTGATAATTTTTGTTTTTGGATGTAGTCCTTGAAGAGATATTTCTAACGATGTATCATGCACGTCAAACGGAGGTAGTATGACAAAGTTATGACGCCAGGAAATTGATGTACCAAGGTACCCAACGAGGCCCACATTCTGGCGTTTCACCTCCTAGGGTTAGGTTTTTGGATGTGTAGGGTTTCTATTGTTTCTCAATAACATATAGGACTTCGAGCCTCATTGTAACACAGAATTTAGAGGCATGTAGCCACCACATCCCTTCTCAGAGATAAGCTACCAGAACTCTAGCTATTTTATTTTCATTCTGTATGTAAACAAGTTTCAATTCTTTGATTAATGAAACGAAGTGTTATTTTCGCTGCATATTTGTTTCTATGGTTATTTGTGTATTCTGTTGCATTCCTACATAAATCTAAATCACACATGCCACCCCATACCCTCTCGCCCCCAACTCTTCTTAACCCCCACTCCTCCTCTCTCGACCTCTAACCCCACCTCCTCCCCCTCTCCCGACCTCTAACCCCCTTCGCCCTCCTCCTCTTTATATGCCCACATACTAACACATTGTCTCACTCTCTTTCTTCCTTTCTCCACTGACCCCCATTCTCTTAACACCCCCATTGTTCTCTACCTCTAACCCCTTAACACTTCCTCTCCATGTCTACCTTTAACACTTTACCAACCCCCTCCCCCAAACCTTTAAAGGGTATCATCACAAACCAAGCAATATAGATGCAAAACGCGTGCCCGTTTATGTCAATAAAAACACATGCACATTTGTTTTAATTAAATCGAGTGTGCATTGTTTTTAGGAAAAATGTGTACGCATTATTATCACATATGATTATAACCCCCCAAGACACCTATTACATCCCCTCTACAACACCTAGACACCTCAACATTAATCTAGCACCCCCCCCACTCCTAAAATCCTAACACACCCATTCCTCTCTCTCTCTCTCTCTCACACACACACACACACACACACACACACACACACACACACACATCCCTATGTCTCCCCTTACCACTAACACCCCCTAACCTCTAACCCACACCCCCCTATCTATTCCCCAACACGCCCCTCCCCTCCACTCTATCTCTATCTCTTTCTCTCTCTCTTCCCCCTCTTCTCACCCAACTACACCTAACCCCAATTTCCCCTCCTCTCCCCCTCTCTCTCTCACACACACATCCCTTGAGTTTTAAAACAATATAATTAGGTTGAAGAGAGGGGGCGTGTTAAGGCTCTAAGACTTAGGAGTGCTTGTTAATTCCCACTAAACATTGAATGATCCCTTAGCCATGGAACTATCTTCTTAAATGCTCCTAAACACTATTTGAGCATAACATGTACGCGCTATACGTGGTAAAAATGTGCTCGCATTTTTTTTAATAATAGCGCATGCACGTTATGTATCAATATAAACAACAATATTCCCTATCTGAGAACCACTCTATCATATTTCAAGCATGTTTCATAGTCCGTGCGCAATTTCAGGTTGCAGATATGCATTCATTCTCTTCTTCACCAAATTATCACACAAAATTTTGTTTTTGACATCAATAATTTCCATCACAAGTATCTAAGGATTTATTGGAGCATGGTATACATTGAGGAGAAAGAAAGAAAGAATTAATTGAGAAAGAAATAAACCAATCTTGGGAATCTCCCATTAAGGAGCACCATAGTGCATCTCCACCATTGTTTTTCTTACAATTAAGGAGCTAGCAAGAGCAACATTAACCTAGTCATTGTGGTGAAGTATGTAGACACAATTGAGAAAGAAAGAAACCAATCTTGAGGAATATCCCATTGAGGAGCACCATAGAGCATCTCTACCATTGTTTTTCTTGCAATTGAGGAGCTCGCAAATGAAACATTCTTCCCAATCCTCCCCCTAACATGAGTATCTAGACACAATTGAGCAAGAATGAAACCAAGATTTGGAGTCTCCCATTGAAGAGCACCATTGACCATCTCCACCTTTTTTTTTCTTGCATTTGAGGAGTTAGCAAAGGAAACATTCCTCACAATCTTCACTTAATTTGAGTATCTAGACACAATTGAGGAAGAAAGAAACCAAGCTTGGGGAGTCTCCCATTGAAGAGCATAATTGACCATCTCCACCATTTTCTTTCTTGCATTTGAGGAAAATCAAAGAAAATATTTCATTGGTTATTGTGGTCGAGTATCTAGACATTTGATTGTTCAAGAAAGAAACCAAGATTGGGTAATCTCCCATTGAGGAGCACCGCATATCATTAAGCATTGTGGTGATGGGAAATTCACGCAATAGAGCAAGAAAATCAGCAAGGAAGATGATACCCAATGAAATCCTTGAAGAAATTAGAGAAAAGAAAAGAAATGACATTTCCAATCGAATACGCTTTCTGGACACTCGACCAGTTCTAATTGTAGAGGATGCCACATTTATTCCTACCAATCCACAACAATATATATAAAAGCATTTGCTTGAGGGGCCTTTGCTCTCCATAGCAATTGAAGACGAGCACCGCATGGCACTAATCAAGGAGTAAAACGTAGGTGCACCTCAAGACCACCTGAAACCTTTACATATTTACTTGGATGTGGGTATACAAGCAACAAAGTTAGAGAGTCATTGAATGCTGGACGTATTCTCAAAGAAGGCAATCTTGTTCAGACCACCCAAGAGGATTTTCGATTGCAAGAGGCGAATGGACATGAAGCTCATGTTCAAATGCTAGACCGACCAGGTGATATGGTACAGGGTGTTGTTCTAACCTCCCTACCTCCGTTAGCAACTTCACGCCAAAGAACTACAAAATGTATATAGATCGATGAAAGTCTCATTGGTTCACTTGAAGGTACATTGTCTAAACGCAATATTGCATATCAATATCAACATATACTTTTCAACTATTTTGATTCTAAATGTGATGGAAATAAATGTAGAGTATTTAAATCGTTATCAAAATATAGGCCTTTGACTGTTGTTAGAAAAAACTTAAGGATAAATATGATAAACAGTTATGAACCAATTTCTCATGTTTTCAGAAGTTTAGTAGATGTATTTAGTACTATTGGAAAGAAATATCTTTCAAAGGATTGCAATGTAGCTCGTTGTGTGTTTTCATAATCAATTGTGAACAAAAGCACCAGGGCCTTTCGACTTCTTAAGCCTGCATCCAAACTTGTAGGCTTGGATATTAAAACACTCTGTAGGTATTGTTCTAGAAGAGAACAAATTAACTCTGGTCAATCATATGTATGGGCCTTCATGAGAAGGTTTCCACACTCTGATATGAAGCTAATTGATGCAGTAAAGGGTTTGGTGGAGGATTTTTGGCATGACAATAGTAGATCTTCATCCAACCAAAAAGATGTACTAAAATTAAGAAGGTCTTTAAGGGATCGTTAGCCCCACATTAAACATTTTCTTGACATGACACAAAAAAATATATATGAGATATTTAGGCATGAAGATAATGAACTTAACTTGGGCCAAATATCCTTCGATAAATGCAAGCCATGGTATGTTAAAATAAACACAACTCGTAACACATGTTGTTGTCGATATCACATTGAGTACGGTTATTATTATGACACATATCTACATATATTGTGTCTATTTCATAACTCTCTTGTTCAATAAAGCTTAACTACATTGCCACCAACATCGTCTAGAGACTTTATTCATAGCATTTTGGGTAGAAGGATGGAAGGTTGCACATTTTATCAAAGGTTTTGCATAGATAGGACATGCCCAAGGTGTGGTGGAATGGCATTTTTGGAAAAACGCATACATGTGACCAATGAGCATGAACTTGGGGGACATGAAGTGAACTTGCAGTCATTCAAATATTTCATGTATGCTATTGGTGGAGGGAATACAAGAAAAAAAATACAATTGGTCACCTCTCATGTTAGTAACAAGTTCCCAAATAATATTTTTTTCTTCATGTATTGCTACTTCATATATGTGACAAAATATTGATCTGTACATCTTTATTGTTGATCTACCAGGTATCGGTTTGCAACTTCATGGAGGGATTCTTTGAAAAGACACAATAGTATGTAAAGCATGTACATATGGCTCGTTGGAAATATGAGCAATTTAGAATGAGTAGGGATACATATCCTATTGGAACTATATTATTAGTGGTCGATTTTGCAGAAAACTACACTCTTCAACCGTAGAATGATATTTCGAATCAATATTATCACTCAGACCAGGTCAACATAATGGTCCATATCACCTATAGACATGGGGCAGATAGTACTGAAGAGAAAAGGGTTATATTGAAGGAGTATCACTTTTACATAACTGATGATAGGTTTCATGAATTGGATTTTGTACAACACAACTTTCAATTGTTCTACAGTCACCTGAAGGATAACAATATATAGATGGAACAACATTGGATCTATTCTGATGGTTTTGCAGGGAAATTCAAAAATTCCAGTGTCTTCCAATGGTTGTGTATTCTCCAAAAGAGGAACAAGGTACCACATATTTGGAACTATTTTGAGACCAAAGATGAAAAAGAGGAACATGATGGAGCAGGTGAATGCATCAAGACTACATTAGGTAGGCAAGAAATGAAATAAAGAACTATTTTGCTCATCTGAGATGCAAAGACCATTGTTGCATGGTGTTATTTAGTGATGGGGTAGGGATCCATAAGGAAAGAAGAAAAATTATCTCAAAAATCACATGTACATAGATATTTTTGGGAGGTGGTTGATGTAGAATGACCACACCTATATGAGTACAAGACCGTCTAAGGAACTCATGCATTCCATTCAGTTAGAATGTCAGACACTGCTATAGTTGAAATGTGGACAAGGAAACTCTCTTGTTTTTTCTATCCATTTAATAATGGTGAATGGGACAACTGTGAATCCATAGATTGGGTTGAAAACTAGGATCGTGTATCACTCTCCATTGGTTGACAAATAGTTGCTGAATTATCCCAGTTGGAGGAGGGCTAGTTGACTATTTCACTTGACTATGACCAGATATTAGATCTCGTACAACCAGGTTCAACTATTATGTTAATAACTTTGAAATGTTTAACGACTAGTTGTGTTTAGTTAGTTGAATCCTAGGTATGCAATTTATTTTATCCAAGGCACATATAGGTAGTGGTTTCCTCGAGAGGAAATGAATGGCACATTGACTACTGGCTGACACCGTTGCTTGAATGGGAAGCAGACCCTCATTGCCTCATTAAGCCACACTGAGGGAAATGATTTTCCAATTGGGTCGATGGTTATCAAAGGAGAATATTTGACACATGTTTCCCACACATAAAAGAAAAAAAGTTATGTATTTGAAGATGATAGACCATGTCAAATTGTATACCATTATACAAACTTAGTTATTGGCACAAACCTCCAGCTGCAAACAATTCCAAGCAAGAACTCATCAAAGTCATGATACTTGTTTCCTTACTCTGAGCACAAGAGGCTAAATGATACTATTTCTATTAGAGGTGATCCCAATGGTATAGTTGAGTGACCATAGGTAGGTATCCAGGTATGTGGTAGTTAGGTATTTTAGTTTCTTGGTCTGATTGATTATTTACATCTTGATAGATTGATAAATTGCATAGACTTCTGCAACTTGATAAATTGCACAAGCTTCATCATGGATTTGTTTTATTATATTCATACTTACATGACTCAGGCCATATATCCCTAGACCATTATCTAGCATTCTATCTGAGATATGTCTATTGCATTTGCCTTGAATCTAGAAGTTGGTCCTATAAGGACATTAGTCAACACACCAAGTTTTCATGGAAATTCCTAATGTAAGTGTTAAAATAAGGTATTAAAAGCTTCCCATGCTTAATAAACCTGACCAATCCTAGCCTACAAACCCTATAGCCAATCCTAGTAACCCTAGTTTGCACGGTAAACCCTAGTTTGAATTCTAAACCATAGAAATCCTACATACTACATACTACATCAATAGCATCCATTACATGGCATACTACATCAAGGGCCAATCCTAGTAACGATAGTTTGTACCGTAAACCCTAGTTTTAATTCTAAACCCCATAAATCCTAGTTTGTGTTCAAAATCCTATAAAAAATAGTTTGTAGCCACTAACTATCATCTATAGTTCACTAGTACCATTTATTCGATGTCACCATTGATGAATATCTCGTATCAATTGAGATGAAAGGTAATCCTAGCCTAATAACCCTAGCCAATCCTAGCTTACAAACCCTATAGCCAATATTAGTAACCATAGTTTGCACCGTAAAACCTAGTTTGAATTCTAAACCATAGAAACCCTACTTTGTAGCCTAGAGGTAGGAATTCTATGCCCCGGGTAGGGATTCAACACGTGTCCCTGAAAGCCTATAGGAGGTGGGATTCAACGTGCCATAGAATGATGACCATGGATTGGATCGATGAAACATCAAATCCATTTGATTCAGGACATTGATATAGTGCCAGGTATGTCCCTCTACTTTGGGTCCATGGACAAGGGATCTTGTTTTAGGTCAATTTTAGAAACTATGGTTTTGCTCAGTAAGTGAATGTGATTTTTTTCACGTAGGGGTCAAATTTGCAAATTCCTCAACCGTGAACATGTGGCTAAAATTTCCACATGGAAACTCCTTAAACACACTTGAATGACCCACTGGAACCCCGTTTTGATGCATGGTTTCAATTCTATGCCCGAGGTAAGGATTCAAAAAGTGTCCCTGAAAGCTTGTAGGTGGTGGGCTTCAACATGCCATACAATGATGACCGTGGCTTGGAACGACGAACCGTCGAATCCGTTGGATTCAAGAAATAAGGATAGTGCTAGAAGTGTCCCTCTACTCTTGGTCCATGGACAAGGGATCTTGTTTTAGGTCAATTTTGTAAACTAGGGTTTTTCTTAGTAAGGGAATGCGAGAGTTTTGCACATAGGGGTCAACTTTGAAAATTCATCGACCATGAACATGTGGCTAGAGTTTGCACATGGAACCTCCCTAAAAATTCTTGCATGACCCACCAGAACCCCGTTTGTATGCACAATTGCCATTCTATGCCCTACTTAGGGATTCAACAAGTGTCCTTGAAAGCCTGTAGGAGGTGGGCTTCAACGTGCCATAGAATGATTACCATGGATCGGATCAATGAACTGTCAACTCCGTTGGATTTAGGATATCAAGATAGTGCTAGGTGTGGCCCTTTACTTTGGGTCCATGGACAAGCGATCCCATGTTAGGTCAATTTTGGAAACTAGGGTTTTGCTCAGTAAGGGAATGTGAAAATTTTGCACATAGGGGTCAACTTTACAAATTCCTCGACCATGAATTTGTGGCTAGCATTCCCACATGGAAAATCCCTAAAAACACTTGCAAGACCCACCAGAACTTTTTTTTGATGCACGATTTCAATTCTATGCCCCCGGTAGGGATTCAACAGGTGTACTTGAAAGCCTATAGGAGGTGGGATTCAACGTGCCATAGATTGATGACCATGACTCAGATTGATGAACCGTCGACTCCGTTGGATTCAATACATCAAGATAGCTCTATTGGTGGCCCTCTAATCTGGGTCCATGGACAAAGGATCCTATTTTAGGTCAATTTTGGAAACTAGGTTTTTGCTGAGTAAGGGAATGTGAAATTTTTGCACATAAGGGTCACCTTTGCAAATTCCTCGACTGTGAACATGTGGCTAGCATTCCCAAATGGAACCTCTTTAAACACACTTGCATGACCCATCAGAACCCTGTTTTGATGCATGATTTCCATTCTATGCCCTAGGTAGGGATTCAACAGGTGTCCCTAAAAGCCTATAGGAGGTGGGATTCAACATGCCATAGAATGATGACCATGGATCGGATCAATGAACCATCAACTCTGTTGGATCAATAATTTGGGATAGTTATAGGGGTGGACCTCTACCTTTGGTCCATAGAGAAGGGATACTCTTTTAGGTCAATTTTAGAAACTAGGTTTTTGCTCAGTAAGGGAATGTGAAATTTTTGCACATACGAGTCAAATTTGAAAATTCCTCGACCATAAACATGTGGCTATATTTCCCACATGGAAAATCCCTAAATGCACTTGCATGACCCACTGAAACCTCATTTTGATGCACGGTTTCCATTCTATGACTCAGGTAGGGATTTAACAGGTGTCTCTAAAATCCTGTAGGAGGTTGGTTTCAACGTGCCATAGAACGATGATCATGGCTTGGATCGAAGAACCGTTGAATCCATTCGATTCAAGAAACCAAGATAGTGCTAGGGGTGGCCCTCTACTTTGGGTCCATGGAAAAGGGATCCTCTTTTAAGTCAATTTTGGAAACTAGGGTTTTTCTCAGTAATGGAATGTGAAATTTTTGCACATAGGGGACAACTTTGAAAATTCCTCAATCGTGAATGTGTGGCTAGCATTCCCACATGGAAACTACCTAAAGGCACTTGCATAACTCACCAAAACCCAGTTTTGATGCACAGTTTCCATTCTATACCCTGGGTAGGGATTCAACAGGTGTCACTGAAAGCCTATAGGAAGTGGGATTTAATGTTCCATAGAATGATGGATGTGGCTTGTATTGATGATCGGTCAAATTCGTTGGATTCAGGACATCAAGATAGTGCTAGGGCTGGCCCTATACTCTGGTTCCATGGACACGGGATCCTATTTTAGCTCAATTTTGGAAACTAGGGTTTTTCTGAGTAAGGGAATGTGACATTTTTGCACATAGGGATCAACTCTTGCAAATTCATCGACCATGAATGTGTGGCTAGCATTCCTAAATGGAACCTCCCTAAACACGTTTGCATGACCCACGGTGACCCTGTTTTGGTGCACGGTTTCCATTATATGCCTTGAGTAGGGATTCAACAGGTGTCCTTGAAAGCATGTAGGAGGTGGCCTTAAACATATAAGTTGATGGTTTGTGTTTGATCGGAACCACATAGAATAAAGGATACCCACAATAGGGTGCGATTTAGAATTGGAAAGAAGTATTAATTAATATCTGTTTGAAGGTGAGTGTAGATCTTTCCCTCTTGAAAAAATACTTGTTGCAAGATATTATTCCATGCGTAGATGTTGAGAATTCTGTTACCTATTGTGAGGTGTTGAACTTGACTTATTTCCCATCAATTTCAAGCAATAAATATTATTTATTTGTGTCTGCATGAAGGTGAAAGGAGTTGTCAATCTCTATGTGGAGGGGAATTGATCGTAGGATCTGATATCATTCGTGAGACTAGAAATTGGAAAGAATATTGTTTCCATATGAATTTAGCCTGGTCATCCAAGAGATGTGATAATTTACACGATGAAATGCAGGAGGAAATTGATAAAGAAATGTAGAACATGGAGACCTGGAATAAGAACTAGGAAATCAGTTATGCACATGATTTAATTGTGGCACGAAGGAAGTACGAGATAACAAAATCCCATGTGAACAGACTTAATAGTAAACTCGCAATGAAATTGATAGGATGGATAAGAAAGTTGATATTATTGAAGAATATGAAATCCCCTCCAAATGGAAGTTCCTTATGGTACTAGATACAAAACATATGTGGTGACCTCTCGAAACACCAATCCCACATTGTGATTGGAAAAAACCCAACTCCAAAGGGAATCCCTAAGTATCATGCAACAACAACAGGATTGATATAAGGCCAAGCAATAGGGATTCAGTCTAGGGTGACATCCAAACATAGCAATAAAATTTGGTTTTGTGAGCATTGAACATGGACCCTAAGGAAGAGGAAAATGTTTCTAAAAACTCAAGTTTCACATAAACTTAGCATTTTCACCTTTAACCAAAGGAAGAGTATCAAGTTGAAATTGGTTGTAAACCATCTCATCATGATTAGTATCCCACATTTATGGTTTGTAAAACTCAAAAGAATATAAGCCTTTCACATATACCTAGATATTTTGCATTCTTCATATGAGACAATGCAGTGAAAAACTCTTCCTTCGGATAATTCCCTATCTAAACTCTCCCTATCACCATAATAACCTTTTAAGAGACAATTCCATTACGTCAATAACCATGTAATTGAACATGTTTATGTTTAGAAACAAGTGGGAAACCTATTCAGCCGTTATTACAAAATATATATCTTCACACTACGAATGTTTCGAATATTATGCCTTAAACATAAATTTATAACATAAGATTCAGAATAGTACTTCTCCAATCAATTTAAACTAAATAAAATCACACATAATTTTCATCTCTTCCAAAGTTGTTCCTCGAGGTGATTCATCAAATTCCAGGTACATTAACAAAATGATAAAATAATGTGTAGGATATACAACAATAAAGAATCATAACCATTATTTTGAATCAACCTTATACTCAAATACTTTTAGGTTTCATATGTATCCCATATATTCATTAGATGAAAGGCATCATGGAAAACACCAATTTCATTTATGTAGACCACACAGGTGCATCACTTAGGCGTGTCAACCCCGTGCATCCTTTAAATGTTTGTTAGGTTGTTATGTGGGCAAGGTGATTTTGTATTCCACTTAGTTGGGTCAGCTGCTTACGTGTGTTGGGTGCTTATGTGTGTTAGGTATGTTGCACCTTTGTAAATACAATTGAACATTGTTAATTTAACATTGAATATGAAATTGGATCGTGGTAAAAGACAATTTAAATTAACATTGTTGTCATTATGTAATATTGTAATTGGTCATTGTTCTCAAATTTATAACTGATATCTCCATGCAATCGTAAAATCTGTAAAAAAATGGGAATATTAAACATAGAAACATTCTTGGCCGCACATGTATGATCACACTTAAAATATTGAACCATGAAGATCTCAAGAGCGTTGATATGATTTTTTTTTTATATTATGAAAGTTATAATACAAAAATAGAAGGCCCTTATATGGCCTGTCAATGTACATGTATAAAAAACATCATTGATGTACATGCAAACAAAAGTACATATGTTCTAAACTGCACACATAAACTCTAACTTCCACTTGTACAAAAAAATATAATTTGTCCTGGACTAACACATCAAAACTCTAACTTTCTCTTGTTTTTTCCTAACTTTGATGCTTGTTTCCTCTGTCCATAACCACTTTGCATCTATGGAAACTAAAACTCAATGACAATATTTCTTGATCAGGTAACTGAAATAATACTGTCTGGCAATAACAAAGTTTGAAAATTTAAAATATGACTCAATTGTACATAAAACAAACACTCACTACATCCATCTAGGGTATAGATGCCTCTGGTGTCCTCCTCCTTGCAGAGAGTCTCTTTGCAATGCTTCTCTATGAATAAAAAAACTATGCAATTATCTCAACAATTATCAACATGTACATGAATGAGAAAACACTAACCAATTATGTAAATAATTAACATCTCACCGAAAAAAGTTTGTTCCTGGGAATGAGACCGGGTTTCTTTAGTAGCAAGAGGAGCTGTAGGTTGAAAATCAACCTCGTCCACGTGCACTAATGGACCAAGGTGTGGCTACATTCACCAAATGATAAAATAGTTAGACATCGTGCATGTCCATAGACAATACAAATGAATTGTACAGTTACAAATATTCATGTATATGTACCTCTGTGTGACTTATCCCTATTGTATACGAAACATTGAATGCAACATCAACAACCTCTCTAAGGTCTGGCATGGATGACTCTACATCCTGATGTTGTAAACATTGCGAAAATAACATTAAGAAAAACTAGTTGTGAAGTGAATTCAAATCTAGCCAGCAACTACCATTGGAAGTGTGTACATTACCATGGAATCAATAGGTTCAACGTCATGGACACTCACTCTTTTTAAGGAAGAGGGTCGCATGTTGTAGAAAACATGATTATCTACATTTAGAATATGGGGAAATCCAAACCAAATAGGTGGTGTAGGGATTTGCGATGATGTCTGCAGTCATAAAGTGTTTCCATAGTTAGACGTGGACTTGAATGGATGGAATAATATGTACTAAAAAACTAACATGTTTTAATATACTTACCTCTTCCTTGGACATATATCCCACATGGGAGGGACCACTCCCAGCAATTTCTTTCCCCTCTGCAGATCCAGATAGCATCTACAAGTTTAAAAATTATAAATATTAACAATCTATAAAGGAGTGTACATTAATAAATTTAAATAATTTGAACAAGATTTAGTCCGATTAACCATGTACTTACATTCTTGAGGTAATCATAAAATCCACCTGAGGGTAATTCGCTGAGATCAATGTCTCCAGCATCCAGTTCAAAATGGGGTTCCTGCAACTTCAAAAATTGTAAGTATTAGACCATTTAACAAATTAATCAAGACTAACACATGTATTAACAAAATGACACATGTTGAAATATTAACTTGGTATTGGTTGTTTGAGCCTCGGATATAACCACACCGGGTGCAATACCACCCCTGTTAGAGGCATCAATCTCTTGCAAGAGTAAAAATTTCATATATTAAAAATATTTTAATATGTGTACAATATGAAAAAATTAAAAATTGAACAACAATAGAGTTTTAACAATGTCCTTATTTGACCTCCAATCATCGTAGAGGTACCATGTGTTGGTCCATGACCATAAGAGGATTGACCACACGTTGTGCACACATGTGTCTTTCTCTAGGGTACATGGGATGTCAGTCTATCCCCATCAATAGATGGTCCTCTACCATCAAAAGATGGTGGTTGTACCCCACCAGAGGAAGAGAACCCTGCCTGGTCAATAATTGTGGTGTGTCGGGAAATCATCTCATCTAGCGTAATAAATTCCTCCTATGTATGGGTAACTATACCATATGCAGGAGGGATTTTTGGCATCGCTAGCTAGGCACGGGGTGGAGGTATCTATCGATTAGTATCTCTATGCCTAGCATTGGGTCAGTAGGATGTTATGCTATACAAAGCATCATTCCATCCAACGATTGTAACCACTATGGTCAGCAATGATGATGACAAGGAGCGAAAGAGTTCATCTCCACCCCTCCAGGAAGAACCAATCTCTCTTAGATGACCAATAACTCTCAATATCTCCACATTATGGTCCATAGTTGCCACTACAATCATAAATACAAATAAAATATCATTAGAAAAATAAAAACATGGTATAATGACATCTCTAAGAAATGAAAAGTGTAAAACTAATGTACAAAAAATAACAATATAAACTAAATTTCTAATTTAAATTTTAAAATTGATCTTGAATTTTACAGTAAAGAGTAAATATTTAACATTTTTTCATCTTAAATTTATGTCTTAAATTCAAGTATTAATTCCAATTTCCATATGCATGTGTACATAAAATGTCATATGTGCATATGTTGATTGGGAAGCTCCTATGGCTTATTTTAAGGCTTGGATTATGAAGTTTCATCAAAATTGTGAGGTGTTGACTAATGCCCTTGCAGGAACAACTCCTAGATTGCGGGTAGAGGCAAGGGCTAGAGCCTAGAAGAGGTGGAATAAGGTGCCATTGATGAATACAATCCCAATATAGGCAAGGATTTTGATAGATATGTAATTATTTGTTGTAGCGTAATTTCTTTTGGACTCCAAAGTCCATTTAGCATATCTTTGTTTATATGTTATTTGGGCCATGTATGGATTCCACTTGTTTTTATTTTAGTTGTATACACTCTTTCTATATACCCATGAGAGACTTTGCATAATTGTGTATAGTGTATTTTATGGTTGCAAGGCTTCCACTAGATTCTATCATATGTGATAGTATGAGATTGACATGTAATCAAACACATCAACCTCCCTATGTATTTTAATGTTCGTAGAACCTATTGTTGAACTCCGTTGTCTTGACCTTAACCAAAAAGTACCCTTCACTCAAAAGGAAATATTTGTTAAGCATGGGAAGCTTCTATACCTTATTTTAACACCTGGATTAGGAAGTTTCATCAAAACTATAAGGTGTTTATTAATGCTTTTAGACGACGAACTTCGATATTTCAGATAGAGGAAAGGGATTTACCATGTTTGTTTATGTATTTTAGGGAATATATGAATTCTACTTGAGTTTTTTTTTAGTTGTATGCAACCTTGCAATATACTTGACAAACTTTGGATATTTGTTAATTTTGGTTTGCATCCATAAGGATGCTTGTGAATATACATATGCAAATAGTGAACTTGATTTATTTTTTATGAGTAAATTGGGGTTTTGGTTTACATTGGGCATGTATATTACTTATGCAAACTTGCAATATACTTGGAGAATTTTGCATATTTGTGAATTTTTGTATGGATTCACAAGGATGCTTGTGAATATGCATATGCAAATAATGAAATTGATTTGTTTTTTATGAGTAAATTGGGGTTTTGGTTTCCATTGGGCATGTGAATTTTGGTATGGATTCACAAGGATGCTTTTGAATATACATATGCAAATAGGCAAAATGATTTTTTTTTTTTTTATTAAATTGGGTTTTTGGTTTCCATTGGGCATGTAAATTCCTTTATGGGCATATAAATTAAAAAAAAAATTGGTTTAAATTCATATTAGGGCATAGAAATTATTGAATATAGGTAAATTAGCATGAGAGGATTTGAAGAAATTACCTCACAAGGAAGAGATTGATCCCCAAGGTGGAGTTTGTTGACCTTTTCTCACCCAAAATGCATTCTCCCTAGCTCATTTTGCTTTGCCCGAAATTGTTCCAGTGTGTGGTTGTGGAGAAAATGACGGGCTTGACTTTTTTTAACCATAAAACAGGTTTTATATAACCCACGCACGATTTTGTTAACTACAATGCGTGCGAGGTTTTGTTCACTACAATGTGTGCGAGTTGTTTTTAACTATCCTAATTATAAAGCATGTTGGCAGCCTTGGGACTAGGCTTGGAAGGGTTGAGATTGCTTGGGACGATTTCTAATTTTTGGATATTGAGTGATTGACTTCACTCTACCATTGCATCTAAAAGGTACCTAAAATTTGTGCACTCACTTGACATCTATTTTGTGAATCCTATGGGATTTTGGCCATTGTCTTTTCCAAACCAAGATTCCCCAATGTGCAATTCTCGACCATTGTAAGCACATGCAAGTATAGATTTGGTTGTCCATGGAGGGGAAATCCTTTTGCAGTTTCAAGGATTCCATCTCTGTGTCAAGTCAATATTTACCAATGTCCAAGTCTCGACCCTAGAGATTTAGTAGTTTGCAATGTTCATGCTTTGCAACATACTCTTTGGCTCATTTCTTAGGAGCAAGAGAAGGAAATTTTAGGTGCTTGGTAGCAGCCAATATTCTTTTTATTTTGCGCTTGCTTACATACGCAACAAAGATTTATCTTTCGAGGTTTGGGAGTTGCATAGGGTTTGCAATGAAAATGTCCAATGGTTAACTTTGTAATGGTTCATGGTTATAAATCAAAGTGTTCTTTAATCTTTTTGTAACATCCCCTCCAATATTCCAATTTTTCATTAATGGAAAATAAAATGTAAATGTAAATGTGTAACTTTATCGTAAAAGCTCAAGGTTGGTAAAACAACTGTAAGTAATGTTTATGTAGTTCTTGTGATTTATTGATTAGCAAATTAACCATTAATAAATGATTATCAATAATACAATATGATAATGCTAGACATTGTTAATATCCTAGCTTCAACAAGAGTGTCGGAAAATATCATTAATACCTAAGAGAAACTAAGTATAAATAATACCTTATGATTGAGAATATTAATTAGTATTCTTAGTAGTTACTACTCTTAGCATTGTTAGGTTTCTAAATGGAATGAAGTTAAATATTTTCCCATTTTCACCTTGAGTCTAAAATAAGGGGAAAGTTAAATTTTACATATCATTTCAAACATATTTAACCATTAAATAATATAATATTATGTGTCTATTAAAATCTATACATAGCTATTGAGTTATGGAACTTTCATTATTTTAAATATTGAACAATAAAACTAAAACGGGGCTACTAAGCATTAGTTAGCCACTTGTTCAATGGAGTATGTTACAAACTAATTATGTTTAAGAAAGACGATTAGGAGTTGGTTGAGTATTTGTTTTGTTATCACCTACCTTTGGAAAAAAAAGGAGAGTGAGAGGAGTTGGAGCAAAAGGAACGACCTCCACCTTCTTGAAAGAAATGGTGTATGAGGCGCAATACTCATTTTCCAAGACGTATGGAGGATGGAAGGATCTAGTAGGGAGGGAATAAAGCTTGAAATTTTATTGAAGCATGAGAACCAAGTGAACTCCAGAAAGTGGTAAAGGACACAAGATGGCCACATATCCCTTATTGCGATTAGGAATATGTGATTTCAAGGCAACGATATTCATATAAAAACAAAGGTACATGATGCTCTTCTACATTGTTTTCAGTCAATTACTGTTGCGTATGAGATAGAGAAGGGACCCCATTTAAAGGGGAAATTTTTCCTATTTAAGTTCTTTTTATACTTAAATATGTTATAGAAATGGAGGGTGGTCGCGACCTTCTAGTGGAAACCACCAAATACCCCGGAAATCTCTTGTTTAGGAATTCACCCAATTATTTAAAGAGACAGTTACTCTCTTCAATTCCTTCACACACACACTGTCGGTTGACATTGGTATCTTTGCAACAAGGGAATGAGAGTCCACGATAAAACTCTGGATATTCAAGGGGCTTTATATTTATTTTTCTGATAGAAAAATATCACAACAGTCACATTTAATGTGATTGAATCTCTCTCTCTCCACACCGAGAGATCCAATATTAATTGCAGAGAGACAAGTGATCTATGTGCTATAAATGTGAAACGTGATTGTAGTATTCTTTATAATCTATATGGTTAAAAATAAAAATAAAACAGCAACTTGAAAGGGCTTGGACTTCCAAACACGACTCTGATGGAGAAGGGCCACTTAAGTCATTAGTGTGATTTGGAATACCGCATCTCTTCTCGAAGGAAATAAATCCTTATACCTTACAAGAATTAAGTATAGTGTTGAGATCGAAGCTCCTTGGTTGTTTATTTAAAAACTAATGTCGAAGAGCGGACTACTTGATATGTTTAATTAAAGGATAATGAATCATAGTGGAGTTCTAAAATGGAAATATTGTCATATATATATATATATATATAATGTTTTTATTATGTTTTTGGTTAAAAGGGAGTTGTTTCAAGATAGACCCGATGCCATCTCTCAATATATATATACTCTACCTCGCTACATATTTTCAATTATGTTAGATATACTTCTTTTTGTTCATATATTTTTTTAAGTTATTGAAACTATGTTTAGGTTTCATGAAGAGGGATGGGTGATTCCATGAAGGTGGGTAACACTTTTTGGCCAAATTTGGCAATGAAAACCTGATTTGTTACTCATGTGCTAGATAGAAGCCCTCTAAACGCATATATGCCATGTGAATTTCGACTTGCAGTAAAAAAACAAATTGTAGAATATTATGTTGGCTTCTCAATGATATTTTCTTTAGAATATTATGTTGGCTTTCCAATGATATGTTTGAGGGTCTAATAAACCCTCGATCGAGCTACTATTAAAGCCTCTTTTTATAATTTTTTTGCACAAGGACTTCAATCAAGGCCTTAAAACCTAGATTGAGGTCTAAAACCTAGATCGAGGTTTTAACACCTTGATTGAGGTGTTATGACCTTGATCGAGGGTTTAAAAATTGCTCGATCGATGTATGTTTTTGTGTTTTTTTCGAAAGCGCCTTGCCAAAAAGCGTAACCCAACTCCATGGATGCACTCGAGATACATACATACATACATAAATACATAGATACATACATACATATATATAAGAGAACTATATAAAAGAAGGGTTTAGTCCCAATTTCTTGAACGCTAATGTTGGAACTTTCACCTTATATTGGTTAGAGAACCAAATTAGGGGACTAAAGGTTCTGTGATATATAACAGTTTGTTACAAATTCTATTTTGAGTAATTTGAATTAGTTACTTCATGATTAAAAGGGAGGCCTTGTGACGAGGATGTATAGTTTCCTTTGGAATTATTCTTTGTAAGAGAGACTTTAAGAAAAAGAAAAAATATTTGTAGCAAATGTGTTGGATTGTACTCTTCCATTATTCAATGAATAATAAAGATAATAATAATTTTGGTGGACGTAGCCCCTAGCTAGGGGTGAACCACGTAGATGTGTGTCCCTCTTATATCTAAATATTTCATTTCCACTTATTTGATATTGGTCAATGTATATAATGATTTTTAATTATTATTGGTCTTACAGAAATGTGATATAGGCCTATTACTTTTAAAATGACAATGTTCAAGTGATTGATTGTGTAAGAATCATAAGGAGATCCATTAATGTATTGGATTTAACAACCTACTTGAAAATGATTTACTCTTCTATACAAGTTACTATAAATCATTTGTTGTATGCTCAAGTAAGAATGACTAATCATGTTTTGTGCACAAGTGTTGTGGCATAGATTAACAAAGGAGAAAAGGATGAAATCCAACATCAAATTGATAAGATGAGATATCGTTTAAGGATAATAGATAGCTATACTAGTCAAAAAGTTTCTTTCCTAATTAAAAAAAAATATTATTATTGACATTGTCTAGAATTCTTGATAAATATAAGTAATACATTTGAATGTTGATGACAAAAACATTTTCTTTTTACCCAATTTCCCTAAATTTATTGTTGAGGAATTTGGGTATGTTACACTTGCCATCTATATTTTTATTTATCTATGGTGGAAAAATATTCCCCCCTTGGGAAGATTTCCTTTTCTTCTTAGGGGTTTTTGAATCTTGATTGTTTGGTTGTTTAAAGATGTCTATAGCTTATGGGCAATGAAATTAGTGTGATAAGCTTGTCTTCTCTTCACAAGGGTTTCTGAATTTTGGTTGTTTGGCCATTTAAGGAGGGATATAGCTTCTGGGAAATGACATTAGTGGCATATTCCATTTGTATAGGAGTCATTTACCTCTCATGAATTTTGAATTAGATCCCTTTACAGAGTAATGAATTGACACATGAACATATGAGCACAACGAAAATTATTAAGCACAAGCTATATTTGCAGCATTCATTATGTGCACATAAACATAATGTTAGAGTTATAATCCATCCTAGTATCATAGTATTAGACCTTAAACTCATTCATTTGATTCTATGTAGTGTTTTCTATGGTTTAGACTTAGGGAAATTGGAAATTATGACTGTTGAGGCACTCCTTGTTGATCATTCTACACAGTTCAGGAATTCCAGGTTGATCATTTTGACAACCCAAGCACCCACATTGATGACAGTAAACCAACATGAGCTCTCCTTCCCCAATTTCATGGAATTGGTCCAACTTGAGGCACTAGTGCTTGGTTTTGGTGGTTCTTGGATTCTCTTGGGAATTTATTCTCTCCTAGAGCCACTCCCACTCACAAATGTGCTCACCCATGCCTCTAATACCTTAATTTATGTTCCAGTATGCCTTTCCCATGTTCACACATGGATTTGTGACCGTTTCGGATGATTACGAGGCTCATTGGTCCACCTAGGAAGGTTTGAGGGTCAAATATTGGGCTGACACTTGTATGCATTCAAATGGCCTCCAAGGCCTCATGATTTTTCCCTCTTGTACTATATTTCAGTTCCATATATTGTTACATGTTGGACAGTCATAATAATATCTGTCATTGACTTCATGTGTGTACGTAATTTTTAGTCTTTCAACTATTTTGTACATGTTTTGTAAACCATAGCAAATTGTGAGAGTTTCATTGGCTCCTGGATCCAGCTGTGAATCAATTCTCACATGGTATCAATGCTTATAAGAGATACAAATCGATCCCATAGTGTTTGATTTCTTGTTAGAGGGATTCTCCATATAGATTCGATAGTTTTCATTGCAGGTACATTCAACAATTTGTCACCAAGAACACAAGCAAAAATGGATCAGTAGACCCATGTTTTGTTGAACCCATTCAACTATTTCGAATGAAAGGCTGAAATGGTTACCCAGTTGAGGTTGTAATTCCTATATAGGGTGGCCATGGGGACAGAGGTCAAACCAAACTGTGCTATGGAGAAATCGAAGTTCTTTAAGAGGCTTGATGAAGCATTTGGAATGATTTGTCTCAGCATTTTGAGAGACTTTCTCTTTCATGTAGACAGTCTAACAACTCCCAATGAAGTATGGATGAAGCTTGAATCCTTGTTTGAGAATACTGATGAGAAGAGATGTCACCGGCTCAAAAATGAGCTCATCTCCTTGAGTCCTTCTCATTTTGAGACAATCCAATATTTCTTCACCAAGTTCAAGTCATTGGTACTTCATCTCAAGCAATGTGGCATCGAAAAGAAGGATGATCAGCTCATACCCTCCATACTTTCAAAGCTAGGGCCAAATTACTCTATGTTTGTAAGAACATTTCACTCAAGAAAGCTCACAACTTGAAACTAGAAAATGCCATCACTAGATAACTTCATGGAGTCACTGAATCAAGCGCAAGATACGCCAGTGAAGATGGGCACCATAAAATCCAACAAAGACCAATCTCTTTCTCTAAGGGTTTTGAATCAATCCAAAGGAAAGAAGAAATCAAGGGATTCAAGGCAACAAGACAAGAAGAAGCAAGACAAACCCAAATTTCCTGATGGGGGTTTGAATCCTTGCAAGGACAAGGACAAGAAGAACAAGGAGAATACCAAATGAACCTACTATCACAAAGAGTGGAATCTAGAGATTGCATGGATGAATAAAACCATAGACATGATGGCGCAGCTGTTGGAGAAGAAAAACATTCCAGTCCCAGAGGGTGGAAGGAAGAATGATGGAGGTTTAGGCTCAGACAACAAAGAGAGGTGCCATGCATTGTTTGCTAGTTCTTTAGATTCTTCATCCTTCATCATTGATTTGGGAGCATCAAGGCACATTCCCTCTCTCAAATATTTCTTCACATCCATGTATTCAGACAATGGCCCAACTATTTGAATGGGTGATGATTCAAAGATCCAAGCCAGGGGGATTGGCAGGATCGATCTAGAAGATGGGTATTTCAATAATGTATTGTTTGTACCAGACTTGGAAGCTAACCTATTGTCAGCGTACCAAATGACACACATCGATGAATCCAAGAGAGTAAAATTTACTCCAGACACAGTGGAGATAGCTGAAATCTCTACCAACAAGGTGGTGGCTTTGGGGTTTTCTGACCATCAATCAAGGATGTACAAATTATCCCATTTCCTTCCCTACTTTAGAAGGAATGCACTCCTAAATCATGCCAATGAGTCAAGCAAGTTGTGGCATGAAAGGTGAGGACATCTAAAATACATATACCTCCAGTAATTAAGAATAAAAAGGCATGGGAAGGGCTTCCTTCTATCAATATCTCCAATGGCCCATGCATTGGTTATGTGATTGGAAAGCATCCATAGCACAACTATGAGAAAGGGAAAACAAGGAGAGATACTCAAGTGCTTGGATCGGTGCATTCAAATCTTATTGGACCTCTCCCTACACCTTCATATGAAGGATCAAGTTATGTGTTTACCTTCATAGATGACTTCTCAAGGTTTTGTTGGGTTTAATTTCTCAAACTCAAATCTAAAGTCTTTGAGACACTCAAGGTTTGGAAATATCTGGATGAGAATCAGCATGGGAATAAAATCAAAGTACTTAGGACTAATATTGGAAAAGAGTATGTGAATAAGAGTTTGCAGTAGATATGTGAGAAATGTTGCATCCAAATGCAACATTCAATCCCCTACACACCACAACAAAATGGTGTGGCAGAGCGCAAGAACAGGAAACTCAAGGACATGGAAACCTGTATGATTGAAGCCAAGGATTTGAATCCTAAGCTATGGGCAGAATACATAAATTGTGATGCATACATCCAAAACAGAACGAGCTTCACTAAAAACTTCAGTATATGGAAAAGCACCATATGAATCTTTGTTTTGTCACAAACCAAATATTTTTCATTTCAGGATTTTTGGCTCAAGGGCTTGGGATAGGATTCCATTAGAGAAGAGAAAGGGCTTGCAACCACAAATAAAGGAGTGCATGATGGTTGGATATGCTGATGTTGCAAATAGATACAAGATATTTTATCCCTCATCTCAAAATACTTTCATAGAAATAAGTGTGCAATTCGAAGAAGAACTCATGCCAGAGATGGAACTAGCACCAGGGGAATGCTCTAGTTCTCCACCACAAGATGATGTAAGTGATAAATATTTTTATGATATTTATAATATTTATGATTCTATTATGGATGAAGATGGTGATTATGGTTATGGGTCACCCGTTCATCCCAAATGGGCTGGGAAAACCATAGAAGTTGTTGGGGATTTAGCTGGCAATCCACTAGATCCTAGGAAGACTATATCACAATTTCACACTATTTCTTTTGCAAGTGAAGTTTTTCTTGCTGAGAAATGCTTCGTGATGGTTGGATATAATCCCCAAACATATCATGAATCATCTCTTGATCCAATATGTAAAAAAATCATGCAAGAAGAGTTCAACTCTTTATAGGAAAATGAGACTTGGGAATTGGTTCCCTTGCCCTCTAAGAGGAAGCTAGTGCAATGAAAATGGTCTATAGGAACAAAGTTTCCTTTGATGGGTCTGATATAAATTATAAGGTCATATTGGTTGCCAAAGGATTCTCTCAAGTCCAAGGAGTGGACTATACATAGACATTTGCACCGGTTGCAAAGATGGACTCTTTCAGGCTAGTTTTAGCCATTGTTTCCTCCAAGCGCTGGGAGGTTCACCACATGGATGTCAAAAGTGAATTTATTCATGGTGATATATAGGAGGATATATATATGCATAATCCTGAAGGTTTTGAAGAGGATCCTTCTCTTGTATGCAGGTTAAATAAGTCACTCTATGGCCTCAAGCAAGCCCTAAGGGCTTGGTATGCCAAGATGCACAATTTTCTGCTATCACTTGGATTTGAAAGATGAAAATATGATCCTAATGTTTATTTAAATCATTTTGGTGATGTATTTCAGGTAATTGTACTATATTTTGATGATATTTTTATTACAGGTATCCACATCAAATAAATTGGGTCAATTAAAGCCTCATTCCACAGTGAGTTTTCAATGATTGGTCTTGGATTGTTGAAGCAATTTCTTGGTTTGGAAGTTGAAAAATATGAAAGAGGAATCAAGGATAGAAAAAAAAGGTATGCTTCAGTCCTGTTGTTAAAGTTTAAGATGGATGAATGTAAGGAAACCAAGTTCCCATTCCTTTATGGTATCAAACTAGGTGAAGTTGGTGAATCTCCATTGGTGGATAACTCATTGCATAGACAACTAGTCGGGAGTTTGTTGTATCTTATTCATTATCTACCTGATTTAACATATGTTGTAGGTTTTGTAGCTATATATATGCAACAAACTCATGAGATCCATTAGAAGAAAACCAAGAGGAACCAGAAACTTTGGGGTGCACTATGTTCCTCGTTCTCCACTAGAACTAGTTGGATTTACTGATTCTTATTGGTCGGGCAATCCCATTGACCGAAAATCCACTTCAGGTTATTTATTCATGCTAGAAAAAGGTCCCATATGCTGGTAAAGAAAAAAAACACACACCATCTCCCTTTATTCATCTGAGGCTGAGTATAGAGGAGCAGTGGGTGCAGCTACACAATGTATGTGGTTGCAATGTATTTTTCAGGAACTTGGAGTTGCATTTGATTCACTCACAGTAATTTGGTGTGACAATTAAAGTGCAATCAATATTTCCACATATCCAATGTAGAGGAAGAGGACCAAACAAATTGAGATACACATGCACTAGATCCAGAGCTTGGTGCATGATCAGGTGATAGCCTTGTAGTATTGCCCATCTGCACAACAAATTACTGGCATTTTCACCGAGTGCTTCACAGAGAAGACCTTCACCTATATGAGATCCCTTCTTGGAGTGGGTTATGCATGGTGATGGCTACCATTCACTTTCATATTTTTGGCTCCATGTCCATTTTTGAGGGGAGGTTTTGTTCCCATGTGGTTTTCTTCCTTACCTTGTTTCTATGGACAAATACAATTTTTTATTGTATGAGGTGACTTGAGCCTTTGTTACCAAAATATCCATGATTTTTTTGGTTAAGAAGTAGTAAGTAAGGCTTAAGGGGGGGTTTTAGAGTAATAATCCATCCTATTACGATAGTCTTATACCTTAGAATCATTCATTTTCTTTTATGCAGTTTTTTCTATGGTTTAGACTTAAGGAAATTGGCAATTATGATAGTTGAGCCGCTCCTGGTTGATCATTATACATATTTGAGGTGATACAAGTTGATAATTCTAACAAAATAGGTGCCCACATTGATGATATTCAACCAACATGTGCTCTCCTTCCCCAAATTGAGTGATTTTTGTCAACTTGAGGCGCTAGTGCTTGGTTTTGGTGATTTTTGGACTCTCTTGGGCATTTATTGCTCTTCTAGAGCCACTGAAACTCACCCATGTGCTCACCCACGCCTTCCATACCTTCATTTATGTTCCATAATTCCTTTTCCACGTTCACACAAGGATTTGTGACTGTTTGAGATTATTAGGAGGCTCATTGTTCCACCTAGGGGGGTTTGAGGGTCAAATCTTGGGATGACAATTGTATGCATTCACATGGCCTCCAAGGCCTCATGATTTTTCCCTGTTGTAATATATATCATTTCCATACATAGTTACATGTTGGAAAGTCATAATAATATTTGTTATTGACTTCATGTGTGTATGTAATTTTCAGTATTTGAGCTATTTTGTGCATGTTTTATAAACTATAGTGAATTGTGAGAGTTTATTTGGCTCATAGATCTTGCTATGGATCAATTATCACACATAAAACCTTATTTATGCATTCACACCCTACAACAAATAAAACACATGACAATCACACTCTATATTCTATCAAGAAATAACACCACCAGAACTTCATTATCATGGGCCTCATTGAAGGACTTAATCCCAATACAACTATGACCATGATAAAATGCAAATGAAAGAAATACACATTGAGAGAATGCATAAAATGGAAGCCACAATCAAATGTTTTTCATTTGGTTCTATTTATGTTAAATTACATATTGAGAATCCTACTCTAAAAGGACCCATATCCATATTTTTCTTGTGATCCAAATTATATACCAACTTAATCTACACTAGTGGTCCAACCATGATCAATATTTAGCATGCCACATGTTAGGAAATGTTGTGGTAGTAACACAGTGGGTCATTGGATCTCAACCTTGTGACATCCCCATAAAACCTATATAACAAAACAAAAATGGTTTCATAGGAATTATAACCTTCCTACACATTCATCCTTAAGCCTTAAGAATATAACCAACATGAAATTCCACTAGGAAATCAACCTTACGCAATTAAAACCACTTTCATAACCAGAAGAGTCATTTTAATAGTTTTGTAGAAATGACACGTAGTGATGGAAGCTGTTTACAACATGAGCCGCAATGATAGGAGAACAACCACGTTCCAGCCAACCGTAGATTAGGAATGGATTTTTCTGTCCTCAATCAACCTCGAGATAAACTATGCATGCCGAGAGTGGTGACAGTCACACTCAGTCCAGTTCTCTAGTGAGAAAATCCCTTGCTTAACATAGAGTGCTCATACAACAAGTGTTCCTTGTTCCGGCATACTCAATGGTGTCCTTCTCCTTCCATATCCTTCCTCATTTATAGTTTTTATTTTGTCCAGATCTTTTGTTTCTAACGACCAATTCCTCGTAGAATTTTTGCTACCACTACCTCCTTAATTCCCCAGGGTAGGTCTAGCGCCATACTGGCATTCCTGAGCTTGGTGTAACCTCCCTGAGGTTGACTCTTCACATCCCCCACTCTAGCATGCATAATTTCCTCTTTCAACATGGATGTCCCTATCATTCAAACTTTTATTACAAGTATAAAGTTTTAGTTACATTTGTCCTCCAATGACAGATTGGCATATTCCAGGTCTTCCAATTACATTAAAAAATAAAATAGTTTTTTCAAAATATTACAATTAAAATTTATAACTTGGGGGATATTACAACCTTTCCCCCTTATTGTAACTTTGTCCTTAGTGTTTTCAGTCATCTTCCATTGCTTCTGGAAGCTCCTTTGAATTACTAAGTACAGCTTTGTACCTGTCCATCCTTGCGCACATACTTCTTATGTTTGAATGTCCTTGACAACTTGACTTTACCATCTCTTTCATCTTGGTCTCTAGTCCTGTGGGAAAATATTTCAAAGTGTTTGATGTAACTCTTTATCCTCGTAAGAACATTACCATCTTTGGTATTCCATGAAGTTGGAATACCTCTTTTAGGAAGTACCTCTGCGATATTAATAGGTCCATACGTTTACTTTATAGGAGTAAAATAGAAACTTGTTTTACTTATTATACTATTGCAACCATAATTGGATCCAATTTATTTTATGTTAATGGAAAACCCGTGATGAAATCCATGGATATTACCTCCGAGTTCTATTTGGTAATGGGAAAAGTTTGCATCAAATTTATTGAATATCGATACTCATCCTTCACCTGTTGACACTTCAAGCATTTATATAGATAATCAATTAAATCTACCTAAAATATGGGCCAAAAGGATTTCTTTATGTGGCTGTTATCATCTGTCGGTAACCAGTGTGTCCTGCATAAGGTGGCTTGTGCATCTCTTTCAGAATTAACAATTGCAACCTGCAACATCATGCCTATATAATCATATGAAATAAGCGAGAATATGTTAATCAACCAAATACTTATTGACACTTTTTGCTCAATAGTCAACATTTTCCCCAAGGGTATGTCTTCCCTCACCTCACCTACATGACATACAAGCATGTAGTTCACATCAGAGGTCATCATAAGGAAATTTCCATCCTATTTTTTTTCCAGATCTATTTCATACATCAATTAAATTTCCCAAACACAAGGTCCTTGGCCTTTATTTGTCTCCTGCAAACCATAATACCTAGTTTTATGCAGGCTCCTTGCCTGACTTGTTTCCTAACATCAAATAGTCAATATCATTGATAATCAAAACAAACGATAAATTTTGACACTTCTATCTCTTATATAAATTAGATTTCGCAATCATGAGGTCATCCTCATATTGTTTGTCTCTAGAAAGTGGGATATTTTACCCTTATTACTTACACTTTCTGCCCAAAACCTGGACATCCACACACAACATGTTGTCTTAACACAATAGAAAAAATTGAAAATTGAAATTTACAACTATGTTCTATTCATAAATTAATTTAATCGTCATGAGATCCTTCTCATAACGTTTGGCGTTTGTACATGGTAGATTCAATATTTATCTTCTACGACATGCCCACAATACTTGAAATATTGAAATTCCAATACTCATGATTTCACAATCATGCTCCATACAGGTTTGTACTTTCAAAAGAGCATTCAATCAAACATGAGTACCTTTTTCTATGCAATTATTTTCCTTGTATTCATAGTTGTTCATGAAATGATCTCATAACTGCTAATAATTCTATCATTTTATCTATTAAAGAAATTGGAATGAAGTAGTTATGTCATAGCCACGCATTCACACAATGCATCTTGTATGTACCCACACATACCTTTTCATCAAATCTCCAAGCGCTCCTTAGATGTATCCTTTTTTTCCAGAAGTTATGACATGAGTATATATACCTGAGGGTCATCTCCTCATGGAACTACAAGTTCACATGCAAGCCTTCTCAAACTGTATTTATATATATTTCTCAACCGGTATTATAGAACCTAACACCTCTTCTGGGTGCTCAATGTCAGTTCTGTTCCAGATCCTAACACCTCCTTTGGCTGATCACTGAAAGCTTTGTCTTACCAAGCTCAGGAGTTTCCTTTCCAGACACCATAATACCTAGGGGTTATTCTCTTCACTGAACCCCCACTCCCATGACAGTCCCCTTACGCGGCGTGAATGTGTGTGGAAATAAGACTAACTAGATGTCTTACACCTTCGTCGTCCCCAACGATGCATACTAGTGCCTTGCTGGCCAAGGGGAAAACTATGTACCCCAAGTACATATTTTCAGGAAGCTATGTACCCCAAGTACATCCTTCCTCCTTATACTATTTTTCTCAACTTTATACGTAGAATCACCTTCTCATATCATTGTCATTACTAGGTCTAGCACCTGCAGCTATTCCACTAGTAATAAATCACAATATTTATATTTTGGATTAGTATAACATCAATATTTCCATCTATTGTAGTTATATATTGTTTTCAAAACTGACAATTCTCATACCTACCTAGCATGCTCTTGACATTATCAATTATCTACTATGGTCCATCATAATGCATTGATAGCAACATCTTGCTAGTACTTCGTAGTATAAAACAAATCATATTGATTTAGCTGTTTACTTGATTGATTGGTCTCTTACCAGGGGTTACACAATCCTAACACCAACCTATTGATCATAGCTTTATTTTCCTAGCCTTTCTTCAAAAGGCTATTAATCATCTGCATAGTATTACCAACCTCTCCAAACCTGCTTCTTTTCTGCTGGTCCTGCAACTATTTCCATTGACCCTTATCAGAGGTGGTTTTGTGCATATGTAAAAATCCACTAATTTTTCTCAATATGCAATATTATATGCATGCAAAAAAAATTTACTTGCAGTATGCCATATCTATTAATATTCCTACTAGTGCATATGCATCTGACCTATCAAACCTCTTGCATTTCCATCATTCTTATGCCAATGTTTATGTACATGGGATTCAAAAGTAAACATATTTGCAAGAGAGTAGTTGACTTATCATAGCAGGGACATCCCCTTTTCCACATGATATTCGGTCCAATTTCATGGCTTTTCTGGGAAGGCAGCTGCAGCATAATAGTTCTGGTCCTTTGGAACTATATGGAAGCACTCCCTTTGTGATTATTTTCCCATTGTTGATTCATCTTATCCTTTAACTGGATTGTCCAAGTTCTGTCAAACGTGACCTTCAGAAGAATTTGATCACCCATTCTTACTCGAATTTACTGAGTTTGATGTCAGGTTCCTCTGTATGCAGTCTTTAGAGTAGTCTGTTATATGATTTAGTCAGTTCTAACTTTAGCAGAACCGCTCAATTTTAACCAACCTGGACACATCCCAAGCAACGCTCAATGAAGAGAGGACTTCAATTTTTTGATGAACTAGATTTCAAAAGGATTTCGCTCCCATCTGCCGCAATTAACTCACTTTCTAGTTCGTTAGCAAAATGGCTAAAGGATCGTCATATCTAAATTAACGGTCGATCTCAAATATCATAGGGAGGAATTCATCAAATATCGCACCTGTAATGATTTGATCTCTCCATGCTATTTCTGATCTTAGTGAAATAACTCATAGCTATTGATCTTCTTTGGGATCAACCTCATCCGTTGATCTCGATCTCCTTTGCAATGATTAGTTTCCAATTTTGTAATCGATTCAACTTTTTATCCTCCTCGTTATTTACTCTGCGAAATTCGTTATGGCCATTGAGCTTCAACACCTTTAGATCTCTACCACACGATCTCAAATCGTGAGGATGATTTAACTTAGGAAATGTTGAGTTATGTCAGGTGTAACTTTGATTTGCGAATCAAATTTCAGTCGTGGATTTTCTCCTACTATGATCTATACTATATAATCCTATATAGACTTAAATCTTGTTCGTCATTGATCCTCATAGTGATCAAGCTGTGGATCCAGAACCCTGCAACAAGGTTATCTTGCACAAACATTTCATTCATGAAATTTTCAATGGATCGTTAGTCTAATTATCCTTCAATTGATCAATCAATCTCTATTTCTCTCCCTCTCAGAGGCCCTGAATTAACGCACATGATTACCACTTAGATATTTAATCAAGCATTCAATTCATGCAAGCACACATGTAGACATAATTTAATTTACATAGCGATCATGGTGAAATAGGATTTGTTTATCATCGACCCTTGCAGTGATCAATCACTGATACAGAACCCTGCAATAAGATATTAGATACATTTCAAGGTTACCTTAACAAGACACTTCCAAGAATACTTTCTTCTTTAACAAGACTTCAGATAGCTTGCCTAATGAATATGTTAGTACCACATTCTACATCTTCAGTATTTGATAATTATACATGAGGTTTATCTTCCATGAGGCTACCTAAGTTGTTCTTAACCAGTTACACGATTAGTACTTACTTTTCAACAACGATATAAAAATACCACTTAGTTATTACTAGTGCCCCTTCAATATTTCCACTAGTGGAGGTCATAGGGAAGCTACCTTCACATATTAACTAAAATACAGCAATAGGCCAAGATAATTTATATGCAACAATTTCCGTTTAACTGAGAATCAAGAAAAGGTCATAACAACATATCACTTTTCACCTCATCGCAAGCATAATTCTTCTCTTAAATCATTCAAGAAGCCATTATTCATCAACAGAAAATTAGTCATATAGTGACCCTCATGCAGACATGTTCATCCATTCTTGATATCTTAACCTATTTTAGTCCTATATCATTCATGTAATGTCTACCAAGACAACCATACATACATCAATTACCATACAAGCATCCCTTATAGTACATCATTCAAACCATCAATTTGATACAAAACTAGGTTACATAACCAAGAATCATCAATCAAAAGATGGTTGTCATTTAGTAAAAGATAGTTATTACCTTGGTGTGTTCCAACAGAACGTAGATGTTCCCAAAAGGAGATAGGGTTAAACCTATGGCTCTGTTTTAAACATTCCAATCAAAATTTTTTTGGTTAGAACAAATTTTTTCCACAATGCAGTGGACCTAGATGTTCCCAAAGGTGACCGGGTTGAAACCTGTAGCTCTAATACGATATGTGACATCCCCATAAAACCTGTATAAAAAAAAATTCTTTCATGGGAATTATAACCTTCTTACACATTCATCCTTAATCCTTAAGAATATAACCAACATGAATTTCCTCTAGGAAATTATCCTTCCACAATTAAAACCACTTTCATAACCAGAAAATTCATTTCCATACTGAAAATGACTTTTCCAACTTTTGCTTTCTGCATTTTTCCCTTCCGCCCTTTGTTGTGGATTTCAGGAATCAGAAACGTAACATCTGACGAAATATTTTATCCACGCTTCTGCCTTCCACCTTTTGCCTTTCCTCCCTTCACTGCGGACTGCATAAATTAGAAGCTTAACACTTGATTGAAGTGTTCATCCATACTTACCCCTTCCACTTTTCGCCTTCACGCCTCCATTCATCCACACTTCCTCCTTCCATCTTTCGCTGTAGATTACATAACTCAGAAACTTAACACCCAATGGAAGCATTCATCCACACTTCTGCCTTCCACCTTCTGCTTTTCCACCTTTTGCTGTGGACTACAAAAATCAGAAAATTAACACCCAATGGAAGCGTTCATCCACCCTTCCTCCTTCCGCATTCCGCCTTTCCGCTATGTGGATCGCAGATCGCGAAAACTTACCTTCCTTATAATTTTGTTTTCCTTTCCACTTTTCGCTATGGGAATCACGGATCATGAAAATCTCATCCTTCTTACGACTTCACTTTTATTTTCCACCTTTCACTTTCTGTTGTACGGATCGCGGATCGTGAAAGTCTACACATCTTTAAGAATTAACTTTTCTTTTCCTCTTTCCGCTGTGCAGATCGCGGAAGTATTAACATCCTTAAGACTTAAGTTAGCTACATTCTAACCTTTAAACCAAACTTCTGGTTTTCATGAACTTAAGAAAATGCAGTGGAAATACCCATGCATATTCATATGAAAAATACATGAACATTTAACCACAGTAAACCCTACTGAAAGTCTGTGACAATATTTCAACACACTTATCTCATTCACAAGTAAATAAGGGATTTCCATACTGTTGATTCTTGCAGGGAAAGTAGCAAGTGAAACAAACTCATTCATAACTGTAGGTATTATTCGTTGACTTCATCAAGCCTAGGATAGTTTAACCCAAAACAATGCTCAAGCCTCCCCACATGGGATAAATATCCTGGTGTTTAAAATGAGGGGGAACATACAGTATGCAAGTAATTTTTCACAGAATGTTATGAAACCCCAAAAATCATCAAAACAAGTCGCATACATTCAACAGAGCATGGGTATCCATTTCCAGAACTAAGTCCATTTACAATTCTAGGGGGTTGACAGACAGAGTAGGTGCATTCCCTGCCATTAATGATCTACCTAATTAAAGTAATCCTAATCATTCTAAAATAGGGCATGATCATACACTAGTTCTTGAGCAGTGCTCCCATCCATAGACCTAGAGTTTTTCTATATAATTTTATCACCCACATGCATACATACATAGATATGCCCTGAAATCATCAATCAAGGGAGATCATACAACATACAGGTAACTCTGTGCAGAGCCATAATACCCCCTTCCACTTTACCAATCTTTCCAAAGCAAGGCACAATCAATCAAACAGAACATGATGGCACCAGTTCATAAGAATCATTCCACAAGCAATAGCTAGAAAGGAAACTTCCTATCCCTATAGTAGCAATGACTAGTCAGATACATTCCCCATACTTCAAACCTTTGACACAAGAAACCACAAGATATAAATTGCATTTTTCATACTACAAACTTCTTTAATCTAGCAGTAATAACTTATCGAAGGTATTCTTCATACTTCAATTCCTTCACACAGGCAACAGTAAGCTATCAAGTGCACATTCTGGCTTCAAGCTAATGAAACATTCCAGAAACAATACATGCCCCAGTTCTTCAATAAGAGGAAAACCACATGTTCTGGACATAGAAATAAAATGTATGTTCCTAATATTCAAACACAGGAAACCATACATGTTCCTGACATAAATACACACAACATAGAAATAACTGTCTGTAGACCACATCTATGCATGTATACCGCTATATCTGGAATTCACTAGCATGGAGTCCTTAAACATCTTAATCCAATAGGTCAACCATAGTGTCAAAGGCATTTCACAGACAAACAAAACAGAGTATGAGAGTACAGTGGCTCGTAAGAAATATTTTCATCAATCACCTAAAAGTGACATTATCAATTCGTTAACATTGAAACACCTATTAGCACATGTATAGACATACCTCGAGCTTAATAGTTTTGCAGAAACAAAACACAGTGATGAAACCTGTTTACAACGTGAGCCACAATGATATAGGAACATCCACGTTCCACCCAACTTTAGATTAGGCACGGATTTCTCTGCCCTTAATCATGGCCAAGCTAAACTATGCATGTCGAGAGTGGTGATGGTCACACTCAGTGTAGTTCTCCAGTGAGAAAATGCCTTGCTTAATATAGAGTGCTCATACAACAAGTGTTCTTGTTCCAACATACTCAGCAGTGTCCTTCTCCTTCCATATCCTTCCTCATTTATAGTTTTTGTTTTGTCCAGGTATTTTGCAACTAACGGCCAATTCCTCGTGGAATTTTCATTGCCACTAGCTCCTTCATTCCCTAGGGTGGTTCTAGCTCCATACTAGCATTCCCACGCATGGTGTAACCTTCGCGAGGTTGACTCTTCACATCCCCCACTCTTGCATGCATAATTTCCTCATTCAACATGGTTGTCTCTATCGACTTTTATTACAAGCATAAAGTTTTAGTTACATTTGTCCTCCACTTCCGCCAATTACATTAAAAAATAAAATAGTTTTTCCAAAATATTACAATTAAAATTTATAAATTAGGAGATATTACAAACTCTTGAAGATCTAATGACCCACCATGTTGTTTCCCCGGCATTTGGTAACCATACTAGATAATTTTCGTAGTGACCCAACTGTGTCATTTAATGCTTCATCTACACCATAGTGCTACCTTGTCCAACTGTATCATTTAATGTTGTCTTCTGCACTTTTTCTTTACCTACAATATGATAAACATTAAACATTATCAGTTTTAACCATTTAGAACTTATCCACAATATTCCAACTTTTCGAAAAAAGATAGACAATAATACAAACTAATAATAACCAATAATATTCTAGATAAGATAAATCCTAATACAAACTAGTGACCAATTACATAGGAATAGTATTGAAAGTTTGTGTCTTGAGATATGGAGGATTCCCCTACCTTGGCACTATCATTTAAAAGTGATTGCAGGACTTCCAAACACGTATTAACATGTTGTACCTTCCAAGACATATATATTCTCGGGCACCAATCTCACATTGTATAGGCAGTTCTTTCTATTACTGGTCTAGTAACCCCATGAATGTATACGATATATTATATATGAATTTATCAATAAAAAAATTCCTACTCAGACTCAACTTTATTTTTACAATAGATATGTGATCATAGAAAAAAGAAACTCACTCCCAAACACGATGAGAGGAAAAACCATCTTAAACTTTAAGAGGTTTTCGAATTCTTTATCTCAATATCACCAAGGACCAGGTTACAAACCTTGTCCTTTTTTAATGTCTTGTATTATAAATCTATTTTTAATTTGTTTATTACTTTTGAAAATAGAGATTCTTCTAATAATAGCTTACAATATTATAATAAACAAGAGCTACGAGGTGGAAATGTCCTCGATGTTGTCAATAGCTCCTATTATAAAATGGTATTCATAGAAGAAGGTGTGATGTGCCTCAGGTTTAATGGATTGAAGAAATGCAGCTTGATTTAAGTGTTGTTTGACAATTGCAAGGGTCTATACTAATGACAAGAACCAAAGTAGGGCTATTTGTTCTTGACTAGCTCTAATCTCCCTGATAAAAGCTATAGGAAGAAAAAACTAGAAGAAAAGCATCTAATGTCCTTCAATTTAGGTTAAGGGCTAGTTTCTTTACTCTCAACCATATCCTTCCAACTTTGCTAAACTTCTCATTAGATCCTTGTCAAATGTTGATTCTCAACTATCATAATAGATGGAAATAATAATTCCAAATAAGTGGAAATATTTGGAAATAAATGCAAAGAAAATAATGAAATGGACTTTACATCTATTTTAATCCATTCATGCTTTATTTAAACAATGCATAATAAATATATGTAAAATGATTATAAAACCTTGAACAACATTGTTGATATGTCAATTAGAATCTCAATGTCTCATGTAGGTAAAGTTTTAGCTAGACATACAATGTCTTATATAGGAGATTGGATTTCCCAAGTAACACATATATGGGAGATATATATGAATGTAAACATCTTTGAAATTCAATGTTGAATATTTTGGGCCATGATTTCCTCTACTCCATTTGAATTTATAAAAAATAAATTCCTTGTAAAATGCACTTATCAGAAAATGACAATGCCAACTGCCTAGTGATTCAAATTTGTGTAGCATCTATACTTCCACAATTCTTGGAAACAAGACCCCTTTCATGAAAAAATCACTTAATATTGACTACAAGTTGCCAAATAACATGTTTGGACATTTAATCACTTGCTTATAAGAAAAAGAGGAAATAAAAATAATTGAGTGTAATGCTGAATATATATATACATATATATATGAGAGAGAGATGTTGAATATATATTTATTATTATGATTATATATATATATATATATATATATATATATAATATAATATAAAATTTGACATGAATAGTTTAAGGTTGACACATCAACAAACAAATATCCATTAGATAATTCACTATTCATGTGGCTCATACTATTCTATACTCATCAATTTAAATTTGATAAACTATATCCTTCAATTTAAACTTCCGAAAGATAAACTATGGTCATTCAATACCTTTATTAAACAATTCACTATTCATGTGGCTCATACTATTCTATACCCATCAATTTAAATTTCAGAAAGATAAACTATATCCTTCAATTTAAACTTCGAAAAGATAAACTATGGTCATTCAATACCTTTATTAAAGATAACAATAATATATCTATGTTTTATCCTCAAGCAATACAAACTTTCTATATATAGCATTACTGTGGACGTCATTATCAAAGAAATCAACTTGTTTCCATGTTAATGTGGATGTCACTATCAAAGAAAGCAACTTGTTTCCATGTTAATGTGGACGTCACTATCAAATAAATCAACTTGTTTCCATGTTAATGTATTTTTTTAATGACAAAGCATCTCATGAGCATATGTATTATGTTATAATAACAGGAAAAATATGCTCAATGGGTAGGATATTCCATCATTTTGCACAGCTTACCACACCATGAATACACTTTCTCTAAGATGATTTGCAATTTTCCCATCAATTTTGTGTAGTTACATCAATTCTCCATTCTCCATGAACATAGTAACTAATAACATCTATGTATTTTCTAACGGATTTATAGGTTTGAAGTAGATCTGTTAAAGAAATTCGCCATGAGTTTGCCTCCTAAGCAATCTCATTATATTGACTCTCCTGATATTTGTTGCCATTATCTTGACTTCGTATTCGCAGGGTTACACTCACGCTTCTGTAACCCGTCTAGTTGTTGGTTCCATTATCAAAATCAAAATCGTTCCATTATCAAAACAAAATAAAATTAGCCAAAATTAGCCATGCACTTGTGAGAAAACTTAGATTAGAGGAACCCCAAGACTCAAATTTGCACAACCACATAAGAAAATACCAATATAATTCGCTCATTAGAATTAGCCAGGCATTAGAGACCTCCCAACTGTAAATTCATGTGGGAAAACTACATGTTAAATGACAAAAGAAATATATAGGGAGATTCAAAACTTGGACTCATGTGCATTAGACAGATATGATATGATAAATTATAGAATTTCATTTTTTGTGCACAAAATAGTTGAACTGGTGAGTGACACATTGTTTTGAGCTTCCCATGTCCATTATATATAGCTCTCATAACACCATAAAATTGAATCTTTCTTTATGGGTGGAAACATAAATACCTAGATACCTTTTGCTTTGCTCACCATTTTGGTGGTCGCCTTGTCCCTGCAGTAAAGTAGTAATCCAAAATGCTTAGCATGCCAAACCGAATAATGGGATCCAAGGCTAGTTGCATGATTGTCACATTTCTTTCTGATCAGATAAGGAGAGACTTCCAATCAAGTGCAACATGGCTGGACAAACACATAATTCATATCGTATCGGTGATGCAGAGAGAGTAGCTATATTTTGGAACAAATTTTATGCAAAAACAAAAAATATTATGGTTCATTGCAATCAAGTTGTCTACAAAGCAAAGTAGAGTAGGGCTATGTGTAGGCGAGCCAAGAGAAGTAGAGCGTCTGCTGCAACCCTTGCTCAAAACATAGGCAACTCTCATACAATCAAAGATGTGACTTAAAGAGGAGAGAAACTAATATGCAACCACAACACTTATTGTTCATGCATGCATGCATCTACTTATTTTCAAATTGCGAGTATCAATGCATAGTAATTATTATGCACATCCTTCAATACATCGAATTCCATATAAAAACAATTATAGTTTCTTGATTTGCCATTATGTCGACTTATAAGTTCTGTTTGTGAAAGATATGATAAAATTCTATTATATTGAATTGCTCAACTAACCTTTGAATCCATATAAAAGTATCACATTCCATAAGAATGCCAAGAAATTCCATTCAAATATCGCAAGTAATTGAAAAAAAAAATCCCTAAAAGTATCACATTCCATAAGACTGCCAAGAAATTCCGTTCAAATATCACAAGTACTTGAAAAAAATAAAAATCCCAATTGAATATAGCAAAATACTTAATTGCATACATAATACTAATCTAACGATACATAAGTTGAAGTAATTAACTAACGTTAATATCCATATTTCCCTTTGACTTGAAAAAAATCAATAACTTTATGTCTCACTTGCCTTTGAAGAGGACATGTATTTCTGTGGAGTGTTTCTACCAATGTTTCCATACATTGCATTGAATATGCATTTATATAATCCATTGTAATTAATGCCATACATTGGATTGAATATGCATTCATATAATCCACTGTAATTAAAGAGTTTTGTAATGGAAGTCGCCACCTTTGAACATGTGTGGAGGAGAAAACATACACCAATCTAGTCCAGCCACCAAATTTTTTTTTGAGTGATGGGAAATACCGTTCACAAGATTTGTGCAACTCCATTCAATACAAGCTTTTCAATATTTTACTTTACAACAGCTTCAATTAGAATGCACAAGTCTTCAACATAACTTCTCAACGGTGTACAATATCAACGTAGGAAAAAACAATCACGAGTGCAACAAGAGTCTTCAACTGGTGCAATACTTCACACACCAACAACAAAAGAAAGACAATGATACTGATTCAACGAGAGTGCACCAGCACAAGTTCTCACGCAATATTCAATTGACTTCATAGTATTCCATATAGAAAAATTCAAAATAAAAACAATAAAACCATAAATTAATGAAGACCGATGGTTAGACCTTATCGATGTCACACATCACCACTTTCTTGACTTTCTTGTGCCGTAATACCTCCTGGATGTGGATCCTTTTCCTCCCATGATGAAAATGCTTTTGAGGCTGAAATCACACATCATGACTACAAGTTAGAATCACCAGAACCAAGTCTTTGCCCACATTTAAAGGGATACAACTCATGGATATTAACAGATGCAAATTACTTACCAGATGCAAATTACTTAATTCTGGTGGCAGAGTAGCGCCGTATGCACTTGTAATTTGTGATAGATAAACTTCCACTTCTGTGCTTTGTTCAATAACAAGTGTTTGTCTGCAAGCAAGCTTTATAGATGTTCAGAGAAAAGGTAATTCACAATGTTTATTTTATATATTTCTAGATAGTGTACTGCTTATATTTATGTTATCCAATGGTTCTGTATCGAGCAACATTATATCCAGCTGGTAATTGCTCATCAATAATGCTGCTAAGATAGCACATTGCAACTTTTCGTTTATAACAAAGGCCTTTCCGCAAGAGCAAGAAACCTCTATTGACATTCAAAGAAAAGGTAATTCAAGAGCAAGAAAGCTTTATTGACGTTCAAATAAAAGGTAATTCAAATATGTATTTTATATTTCTAGATAGTGTAGTGCTTATATTTACTTTGCCAAATGGTTTTGTATCGAGCACCGCTATATCCGAATTCTCTTCCTCTTCACTGTACTTTGCAAACCCACTTTCCCTTTCGAAGATTAAGACAACTATATATGATCAGTCAAAAAAGAAAAATTGCAGAATGGACCATCATTTTCAAGTTGAGATCGATAAAATAATTCAGTTCCCACCAATACACTAAATCGAACAGATGACGATGAGATATCTTTTTTATGCAACAATACTTGCTCACGTTGAGTTTATGATAAAGATGGATGTGCTTGCCCCTTTCCCTCGTGCCTCAAGAAAGTCCCTCAGGGTCCTTGGTAATCAAAAATCTTATCACTAGCACGAAATAATCATAAGCAATACCATAGCCATGTAATTGTTCAATATTTCATTCATTCAATTAGTCAATTCACCATTTATCTTGGATAACCTCGACTAACCCTTATAAATTACAATTCCAACCCTGTGGCATTCCATAGCAATCTTGCAATCACTCAATTCTGCATATCAGTTGTTATATATGCTAATCCTATAGTTTTACGACCTAAGCACATCACATCAATAAGGAAACACAAAGGAGCATCTTATAAAAAATAGAACCTTATTTGTTCTGATGAGCCACTGAATCAAATGGCATCGATAAATTTAATTTAGTTCCCACCGATCCACTAAATCGGACAGAGGACGATGAGCTTCTTAAATCAAATGTGAGTGTGCAGGGAAGGAGAAGAACAACACCAAGGTGGATTTGATACACGTATATGTATGGAGAAAGACACTTGGTGTCCATGCATTGCATCACAGGTTTGAATTTAGGGTTTTTGATACAAAGGCCTTGAGTGTTGGACTTTCTTACAGGCACCAACGATCAAAGGAATTTGAGAAATGGTTTAAGAGGGTTGGAATATAAAGGATGGGAGCAATGGCTGCATGGCATTGAAAAGACTCGAGGACTTAATGCAAGGGTGGCATCCAAAATATCGTGATCCAGAGAGAGGTTGTTTTCAAATTGAGGGTATCAATGCATAGTAATTATTATGCACATCCTTTAGTGCATCGAATTCCATTAATTTCACCCACCTTATTTGTTGGTTGACATTATTGTTGCATTAAAATTTTGGTTGTATTAAAACTTTGGTGACAAGAGCCTGCACAAGACCCTAGAGAAACGTGACATGCACAAACCAATAAACATGCAAAAAATATTATTTAATACACCTAAAAATTAAACTATGCAAACACTTTATAAAACAAAAAAAATTCTCATGTAAACCCCCAATTAATAGGCCTGAGCGATTCATATATATCCCCTTGTCGGGGACATAAAAAACATGCACATATAGAGATGAGCAAGATGCCATGCATGAGAACAATCATATTCCACCCTACCATAGATTCAAAAGAACAAAAAAACTTTCAATTCTATAGAATCATCCAATATCTAAGATAATGACTTAGGGTAGGTGTTCTTAATTTTGAAATATTAATTACTATAGACATTCCAAAAGAACATCAACTCTATGATTCCTATATAATAATCATCAACATATCCAGAATTTCATATCCAATCCACAAAACTTGTTTGGGATACTGAGCACTCATTAAGTAACCAGGTTGGACTTGTACTGTCGCAATGAGGTGACTTGCCTCTTGCAATCCTTCATATATACTGTTCATTTCTTTGTTTAGGTGTTCTCTTTTCTTTGCAAAATTAATTAATCTCTTAGGAAATCATGAGCAACATTGTTCCTCTCTTATTTCTCTTTTATCTTGTCTTGTCCAGGGAAAATTAGTTAAGGGTTCACTTTTAATTTCTTTAATTTCATTATTCATCGTTTTTCTCAACTTATAAATAGGTTATTTTCTTTATGTTTTCTTATATTCTTTGAATTCATATCCTCTAACAAGCTTGGTGCCTCTTGTAACAAGTTCTTCCATAACAAGTTTGGATTCCAAAAATAATAATATCAGTTTAATCAAGCATAACATAATTTTTCCATGATATCTAAAGTTACAACCCTAACATAAAAATATATGTCCAATTCCTCAAGACTTTATTCACTAGGGATACCACTTTGGGATATTACAAGTGTGCTTTAACTTTATAGTAGAGATTTGTAGCACCAAGTAATTCACCTTTCTCTCATATTATTCTTCCTTACACTTGTATTTCTTCATGATTTCATAGACTCTTTTCCCTTTAATCCTATGCATTTATCAACTATGGATTTTGGACTAGATCTGCATTTGGTATGTTAAACTTTTTTATAATATGAGATATCTCATTTTTCATCCTCTGCACGAGAAAAATGGAGTGGGAGGTTTATATTAGATATGTTATCCACTAAGTTTCACTTAGGGTATTTTTCAAGTGAGACACCAAGGATCATAACAAATCAATTGTTCTTACTCAGAGCTTGGAAGTTCCATGGTTTCATGAGGGATAGTTGTGGTCCCTTTTTCTCATGTTCATGCCCCCTTGAAAGATTTGTAATAAATGACATAGTATGATGGTTTCCTTTTGTAAAAGGCTTGGACTTATAAGGAATTGTTCATCAAGGTCATCATCCTTGATTGTTTTTTCCCTCATCAATTTTGTGACACCTTTTTAAGCGACATAATTTTAAAAAATTTCACTCAAAATCCTCCATATATAGGATGGTGAAATTGGTGATTTTGTCTTAAAATGTTACTAAATCCTAGGGTCTATGTATTATACCATGCTATTCATAGTCCTCAATTTTGGTGTACATGCGCTAAGTCTTTCATAGGATTTCTTAATTTTTAGTTTTTAAATAAAATCATCGATAAGATGTAGTTTAATTGTAAACGTTCAAAGGTCATAAAATTAGGCCTAGCGAGCCAATTCGTTCACAGGGACGCTCATTTTTGGACCAAGAGCTCCCACTAAACCCCCAAAATCAATATTGAGAGTCAAAATAGTAATTTTCAATTATTAATTTTGATTTTCTCTCCAAAATAACTCAGAGGGTCAAATAAATGGAAAATTGGAGAAAATCCAATTCCTAAATCAACGACAGGTTATTTGGGACTTGTCTTTGAGGTGTCAACGTTGTTGAGGATATTATCTGGTGTGATTATGAGCATAGAGAGGAATATTCAACCATCAAAGGAGGAGCTCCAACTGACTCCCACAAAATGGGGCCACATTCTCTCATGGAGGGTGTGTCTTGCCACTTAGATGAAGTCATTACAGGAGGTGCAGGATTCCCAAACCAAGTGGGATACCTCACGAGAGGTTGAATACTCCTCTCCCATGAAGTCAAACCTTCTCCCACCTTTTTTCTCAACCCCAAAAACCACCTGACACTTGCAAAATTCGCCCCCTTGGGGTTTGAGCTCCATTTTTTCTATAAAAGTTGGGCATTTCTCCTCTTAAGGAGGATGTATTGAACCTCTACCCATTTTACATTTGATTTTGATTTTTTTTATTAATATTGAAGGATTGGATACTAGTATGCATGATTTATTTGTGAGCTCGTGAATTGGTCAAATTTAAGGTGAAATCAACTAAATCTCATGAATTATTTTTGTCAAATAATGTGTTTAGGTCTAGTTTAATTTTAATAAGTATTTTTTGATGTCAAGCTACTTATTTGAAATTTATTATGATAATTTTTTAGGAGCAAAAGAATGTAGTTTGTTATACTTCTTCTCTCCTACTTTTTGTACTGATGAGATTAACTAGATCTAGCGTTGTTTGTATGAGAAATTTCCTAGTTTTTGCAGGATTATCTAAGGTAGAAGGGGATTGGAGCTCGGTTCCATCCACTTCTATTTTACAATAGCCATTTTTATGTGCTTAAAATTATTATCTTGAAGATCCCTCTCTCCTTTGTTAGATAAATGTAACTGCATAAGATATTATATTTTGTATTATTATTGTTATTACTCCTTTCGGAGATGTTGTTCATCCAATTAGGGATGCCATTGATGTAATTGATCTTGTAATGTCTTGAGTTAAAATCTCTGTTGTCATGTCGAGTTAGTAGCACCCACAAAAGTATTATTAAAATGGAATTTTGAGTCTCTAAAGGAAAGTTGGACATGTTGGGTTATTAGTATTCTCCACTGATCAATAAAAATAGGAGAGGCACACCGATCAATATAAATAGGGGAGGCGCCTCCCTCATTTGGACACATACAAAAATCAAGAAATTGTGCTATAGAGAGGGGAAACAATCCATCTGGAGGAGAGGAAGCAGTCTAGTCTTATTCTTTAGGTCTTACATTGTACTTGTGTGAAGTGTATATAGAGAATTTTTTTTTGGGTTTTCTTCCCCATGGGGGGTTCCCAGGATAAATTTTTGTGTTCTCTTTTTGTTCTACTATGCTTGTTATTATTTTAGTGATCCTTTTTTCTATTTAAAGAGAAAAGAAAATCTTAAGATGGTATCAGAGCTAACCTAAAAGAATACATTGTGCATCAACTCATCCTGCATTCCAACAATCTAGGGTTCACTATTCCACAGACCTCCCTCCATAGATCAGTATAAAAATAAGGTCCATTCAACTCGCCCTAGGAGGGCACATATTTCGGTCGAAGCAATTTTTAATTCTGAGGATTTTGACTATTGACCTACCACTGCTGTGTTTGATTTTTATCATTTAAGCAATATGATCTTAGGATCTTATCTGAGAGAATAACATGCACACCAATAAACATAAGAGACAAGAGACACAAAGAGTTTCCCTCAGGGAAACCATAAAGGAGAAAACTCTACAACTTCCTCAGAGATAGAATGAGCACCAATGGTAGCAGTAAAACCTGAAAACACAAAAGATGATCTCCACGGCTTGTTATCTCTCTCACACTTGAGAGAGCTTCTCCTATCTCACTCATGCACCCCAGTGAGTGAGTGCGTGTGTGACAAATATAGAGTCTCACTCTCTATTTATATTTTTTCGTTCACTTGATGTCCACTTCAACATGTTGGCCCCACTTAACAATTACTTACTAGGGCTGACATCTCTAGGAGATTCTAATAACCCTAGTGCCCCACAACTTGTGGAGACTTTCCCATTCCAATAAAAAAGGAGGGTTAACCTTAACACAATGGTGGGGACTATTTCCCCAACTTACAATAACTCACATAGGGTCAACTTCTCTAGGATAGTCTAATAACCCTAGGGCCCCACAACTGCGGGGACTTTAACCCTTGATCAATAAGAGGGTTACCCACAATGACTTTACATGACTTGTTTACATTATTGAATCTCCCGATAGGAACATTGGGATATGACATGACTCAATTAAATTACAGATGCTTCAGAGAATAAACATCGGGGTACAATACATAAAATATACAAGTGAATACATTCCAAAGTTACAATTAAATCAACAATCCCTCTTAACTAGGAAGGTATTCTCTTGACACAATTTATCAGCACAAGTCTTCTTCTCTTTATCATTTGGATCATCATCAAGTAATCTTCATCTTCAAGTCATCTTCATCATCTTCATATCTTCATTGTTAAGTCATCTTCATCAAGTCTGGATCATCACTGGATCATCATTAAGTCTATATCGTCACTAGATCATCATCAAAATTGGATCATCACTGGATCATCATCATCATCACTGCTTCCTCTATCTCAATAAAATGGTGCTATCTCTTCATTCTTCTCATCATAGGAAATTCTATAGAGCCAGCCCTTTTCCATGCTAGTTGTATGCCTATCCTCCATGTAGGTCTTCTTCAGTGCTTGTATCTGACCCTAAGTAAGAATGGCCCTTCCAAAAATTACAACTGACCATGAGAGGAACACATCCAATACCATGTTAGAAAGGCACACCCAACACTCACATCTGACCAAGTGGGAACACATCCCACAACCCTGTCAGAAAGGCCTAGCACTCACATCCAATCATGGGAGGAGCACATCCAAGAACCATACAGGAAATTCTTAGCACTTATATCTTACCATGGGAGGAACACATCCTATAAACCATGTAATAAAGGATCAACACTTACATCTTACCATGGGAGGAACACATCCTATCAACCATGTAAGAAAGGCTCTCAATCCTAGACTAAAATTCCTGGTAATTGACCAGGTGTCTCCATTCTCCCAAAAAATGGCCTTCAGCGCTTATATATAATCATGTGGGAACACATCCCACAGTCGCCTTAGAATGGATTAGCACTCACATCTAACATGGAAGGAACTAATCCTCCCACCATGAAAGAATGGCTTAGCCCTTACATTTGACCATGGAAGGAACAAATCCTCTCACCATGTCAGAATGGCTCTCAGCTCTAGGTTGAGTATTCTTGGTAACTGACCAAGTGCCTCCATTCAGAGAATGGAATTCAACACTTATATCTGATCATGTAGGAACCAATCCTACAATCACCTCAGAATAGCTCAACACTTATATCAGACATATAAGGAACCAATCCTCTCATCATGACAAAATGGGTCAGCCCTAACATTTTACCATGGAAGGAACCAATCCTCTCACCATGTCAGAATGGATCATGAACTCATCACTTCCCCTTGGAGGGAACCTTGATCTGGAGAACACCAAGCTTCTCCCTGAAGTACTCAAACTTCACTCTGGCCAATGGATTAGTAAACACATCAGCTATCTGTTCATCCGTCACAACATACTAGAGCTTCACTGCTCCTCTCTGCAACATATCCCTTATATAGTGATATTTGATCTCGATATGCTTCAACTTGTTATGGAACACTGGGTTCTCTAACAACTTCACAAAACTCTGGTTGTCACAATATATACAAGTAGCATCTTACTGGAGATCAAATAAATTAGACAGTAGCTTCCTTAGCCATACTACCTCACAACTAGCTAAACAAGCTGTGACATACTCTGCTTCAGCTGTACTCAATGCCACACAAGACTATTTCCTACTAAACCAAGAGATCACACCTGATCCCATACTGAAGCAACACCCTAAAGTGCTCTTCCTATCGATGGCAGTTCCTGCCCAATCTGAATCAACATAACCTTCCAAGTTAATCTTTTGATTCGCCTCATACTTGAGCCCATAATCAACTGTACCCTTCAGGTACCTCAGAATATGCTTTGCAGCAATCAAGTGAACATGTCTTGGATCTGTCAGGAATTGGCTCAAGATGTTCAAAACAAAGAAAATATCTGGTCTCGTATTTGTCAGGTACATCAAGGACCCAATCATCTAACGATACATCATGGCATCAACTGTCAAAACCCCAAATTTTCACAAAAATTAATTTTTTTTAATGTAACATAAGATGTCTATAGTCGCAGTTTGATAACCACTAGTGGGTAGCAGAAAGTTGAAACAGTTAACAAAAGTAGTGATTAGCTTCAACACATAAAGACTAATACCACTTTAATTTTGATATGTTATGTATATGACCTGCATTCAGTTACTTCTGGCTGTACTGATGATTTGATTTTGTCAAGTAGGTGATAAATTATGTTCTAAACAGGGGCTTACTTAGCAATTGCTAACTCAACTCGATTTCTAGATCTTATAGGTTCAACAGGTAAATTTTGAACAAATAGGAGTTTGTTAAAGCATTAAATTCTAGATGTACTTGTTTAGCATATATAAAATTCTAGAGTAAAAATTTGCTTAATAGAGTTCAAGGATACTACGAGGTAAAGTAACTTTTCTTTATTTGTTTTGAAAATATGAAAGTATTTTAAGTTTATGTCGAAAGACTAATATCCTTGCCATACTAAATGTCTTTCACCAGCATGAACTTCTACTTCAGAAAATCTTCTTTCCAGCTATAAGCTAAGTTACTTACAAGTTCTATATGGTGCTTTGGATTTAATATAACGACACTTTTACTGAAACAAGAGTTTACTGCCATTGCTATTTCTAATATCTAAAACACTGCTTATAAGCATGAAAATAAATCTAAGGCCTTCAAAGAAAGAGCTTACAATAGAACCTTTAGCTCTACTTTTGATTCTGCTTTAGTAGAGAAAAATTATCAGCTTATTATTGTATTACAGTTATAAATGTTCACTTACACAAAATTCGTTAAGTTATAATTCCGATCTTTCTAGTTTCATCTTGTCACAAGTATTGTAACAAAATTACATCATTTAATAACATTACTAAGTGATTCTATCTTTAACCCTGGATAGTCTTACTATCCTATATTTATCAACTTTAACCTAAACATTGGTTTGATTAATAAGAACTTGGTTCTTTATGGAAACCCAAAGATCACTAAATTTTAAGAAGTCTCTCATTTATGACACTGTCTACTTCATGAAAATGTACAAGATATTTTTGTGTAGAAAATACTACCTAACTTTTATATGAGCAAAGTTGAACCTAAGATATTTATCTTATCAACTTTGATTTTGCATAACACTAATGTAAACATAGTATTACTCCTTTAAAAAAAAAAAGGGTTTGTGTGAAGAATCATTAGGAGTGCCATTGACTATAAGTTAAAGGCCTAAAATTCAATATTGATCTCCACTATATTCATTTTCCAATAATTGAATTTAGTGTTATTCAATGCAAATGATAATAATTTATAATATTTTTTCACAATGGATTGATTGTGGTGTTAGCTAACATCACATACAACGAATTGACTTTATACCAAAATGTATTGTTGGTGGAATATAATATATGATTATATCGATGGGTTGATTTCCATGCTATCTGACCTAACAATGATATGTTACCAACCTTATCATTAGTGTTAAAACACTGTATGATTGGCAATAATATTGTTCTTCCTGACAGTGCAGGAGAACTATATGGCTCGACCCACAACTTGATAAAATTTTTAGTGGGCACGTGGAGAAGCCTCCACCAGGAAATAGTTGATTTAAAAACTTGCAATGTAACCCTAACTTCTCATTCTTCTACGAGGGTTTAGCTCTGCATTGTCTGGTTTCTTCGCGGCCATGAGAGGCTCACTTGTTCTCATTTTACAACTCCATTTTATGTGTGACGAAGTGCTGCAACTCTAGTATACGAGTTGAGTGATGCACAACTCATGTCTTGGTTTTATTCTGCAAGCAATGTATCATTGTGGAAGTGGTTTTACTCTGTTAATAGTTTAAAGTGTTGGTTCCTTGTGTTGCCATTGTCATAGCTTTCAACCTACTCCATCGTCAGTGTAGTTTGGAATGTGAACCCCGCTGCCTCTATCACAGGTTAGCACGAGGGTTTGTTCTTCAAAGTGTTGTTCTTTGTGCTGGTTCAATTCCTCATCGGCTCCAGAATTCTTTGCCTTCAGGTATAAGTTATTCCATACCATTATTTATAAATTTCAAGTTACAGTTTTAGTATTAGAAAATATAGCTTCTAAATTAAGTCTCCGGTCTTCGCTTTGTAGGTTACATTTTATCTATACGCTTAGAAGAATCCCCTCCAACATTGAATTGAATTCAAGGACAAATGGGTAAGCCCCGGTTAAAACATGGCATCTCCCTAGTTGCAATGGTTAAGGGAAAAAGGGTTTTCAGTTGGAAAGGAAGCACAGCTTTAGTTCCTCCATTGTTTAGATGCTTGGTTTTCAGTTATTACTTAGTTTTTGTTATTAAAACCTTTTCCTATTGCACGGTGACTCCGACTTCTATGCCGTGACTTGCATTTAGCTTTTCTTTGACTTGTAAACAAGAATTACAACCTTATGGCTAAGTAATATCATACTCTGTTTCTTAACATATGGAGGTTCTCCTGTTTTTCAAGTTTTTTTTAATTGATCTCTATTTCAAATACTCTGATAATTTATACATTGTCTTATGAAAGATATTACTGTAAATGAGGTTGTTCTTCTTCATCGTCAGTTAAATAAATTTACTGATAAATACTTTTCTTGTAAATAATTAATGTTGTTGTGAAGACTGTAACTCATTCGTAAGGTAAAATTTATAAATTTATATTTATCAGTTAGGATAAAATAGCTAGGGTTTAGTGGGAGAGAACCCATATATATATATATATATATATATATTCTTAAATTTATTAGTTGTGCATTGGTCCCTGTTTACTTCTATTTCGTTATTACAAGAGTAATAATCTTATTTAACCTGTTTATGAAGTATTTTTAATAATAAAAGAGTTTATAAATATACCCTAATATTCTTGATAAGAATCATCAGTTTAATGCATAACTTATAGTTTTTCTAGTTTAATTTGTTCATTCTATTATTAAAGAATATGTTTATAAAAAAAAGATAAAAGAAAAACTAGGGTTTCGACCCTCAGGTTTAACTTACACAGGTTATGAGCTTGTCTGGCATATAATTATTTCTTAAATAGGTAGTTTCTTAGTTTGATTCTATTTAATGTTTACCTTTATCTTTGTATTTGTTTACTGTTCTGTAAATTAGTAAAGATTCAGCGTTTTGTAAAGATTAAGATTAAAATATTAACTCTGTAACTTTGATTACTTTTTATTAATAAAAGTTTTGTAAACATAATCCTATTCTAGTTTATATTAAATAATAGTTTAAGATAAAAGATTTAAGTCTGGTTAATACCTTGTTTAGGTACTTAAATGTATCTTCTATCATTTTTATCGTATCTGTATATTTCTTTATTATAACTCTAGTGTAGTCCTACTATTTATTTTTCAACATTTTTATTTAATTATATTCAGTAAAACAGTAAACATAAATAAACCATAACACTGTTCTTTTCATAATAACTTAAACATTGAATAAATTACTCTGCTAACTACAGATACAAAATCCTATCTTTATTTTCATTCTCTTATGAATTTCTTTCATCTATTTAAAGCATTCTAACTGTGCTAGAGTACGACTTGGTTTCTAGGTGTGGAAAAACACAGTCTAGAAATTTATTTTTATTCTAACTCATTACTTTTCTAAATCAACTTCATTTCTTCAATCAATCTATTAAGAATACTAATTATAACATTTCACAAACTGAACTTTAACATTCATATACCAGTCAAACTAAGATTTATTTAACTAACACAGTAAAATAAAATAACATAGAACCTGTTTAGGATAGATGACAACAACGTTAGGAGGTCGTTCCTCCCTACCAATCTCCTGGAGAGTGCTCAAACAATGCTTCCTCAGGACTCCCAAGCATGTTCCTGTTCTTCTTGTTTGATAATTGGTGGAGAATGCAAACAATAGAACCCTCCGTCAACTGACTAGTTCAATATCTCAGTAAAACACTCTGCTCTCAACAGTATGATCTTCAGCTTGAAATATGCAACTAGATCATTCAATAGTTATACCCTCAAACACTTTCTAGATTTCTCTTCTATTGAATTTCTCTGAAGTACATTCATTCAACTTGAATGATCACTTCTCTAGAATGAGCAGCCTCAACTCTCTTCAATTGGAATTTTTATAAAGATTGTCTCGGTCTTTTGGGTCAGTTTTCATTAATTGAGCCACCTGCTCTGATTCCACTTTCTTGGGGTATCATGATCCCAAATGTAGGGATGTTTCCACCTACAATAGTTGGAAGTGGTTTGAGAATGCTGACACATATCAGTTTTCTCTCCACCCAGTCTCATCCACCAATTTTACCATTAAACACTCTTTTAACAGTTCTCCTAAGCTGTTGTCTCCTCCTTTATTTATTTATAAATAAAATATTCAGAATTACATTAAATATCCTTGACCCTGTTGAGTCATCAATTACAACTTAGAATAAAAATTAACATATTGTCCTCAAATAATATCAAATAATATAAAATTGTTTTTGCAAAATTGGGGTATGTGACATCAACCAACTCTGATGAAGCAACACTCACTAACTTAGGTTTGATGCCATTGGTGTGGTCATGGCCTTGCAGTCCATCATCCTGAACCTCTTTAGGATATCTACTACATACTTTCCTTGTCCCAGGGAGATTCTGCCACACCTCCATGCCTAGAAAGTAGTGCGTCATATCCAAGTCCTTCATCTTGAACTCAGCAGCAAGTCTCCTTCTTGCAATTTCTACCAGGAACAAGTCATCGACATATAACATGAGCATCACTGGTCTTCCACCTTCAACCTTGAGAAAAAGGTTGGAATCCTCTTTACTCTCAGTAAAGCCTAGAGTCACCAGTAAGCTATCCATCCTATCGTACCATGTCGAACCTTGGGATCTTCTGTAGTCAATCCATTTGAAGTGAAGCATCATACTCCCTCTGTCTTTCATACTCTATGCACTCTTTTCATGAGAAGCCTCATGCTACGAATCTTTCCTTGTATGCCACGATGTTTCCATCTACTACATGATGGAACTACAAAATTTCCTTCATGTATCGATACTGCATCCTAGATATCATTCTTCTTGAACTGGTCTTCCCTTTCTTCTTGGTTACTTCCTCATAGTTGGAAGGTTCTGCATCAATGATGTCACTCCATTCATCATATTATTATTTATCTTCCATCACTTGTTCTTCGGAACAAGTCTCATCCTTCTTTTCTTGTCGGTGATTATGTACGCGATCTTTCCTACAAGTCAAATGCATTAGTTGTATGGTTAGAAACATTTCACAAGGCATATTCATAATGGAAAATTCTTATGCATAAATATATGATCATGCACCTATTTTAGCCAATACAATATTCATCCATATCTCATGAAAACTTTTCTAGATGCCTTCCATCTCCACCAAGACAACATTGATATTGTGCACTAATCCAATATGTCGACAAAGAGGTTTCATTCTAGATAAGTAGAAATGGAGAGTTGTATAGCACCATGAGATACTTACCCATCAAATGCATATTAGTAGTATACTGTCATTAATGAAAACATTCTATCATGCATAATACATCAACTGAATATAAACAAATGCATTACCAAACAATATCATGAAATGAAAATTGAATACTTATCTTTATTTTTTTCGTGGGTAGACTCCTTCTTGAACCTTCATCTTTATCATCTTCTTCATTCATAATAGCATCATTTCTTATCCAAATGCTAAGATGGATAAGAGGTTCTTCAAGATTTGAGTCCTTCGTATTCCTCATCACTTGAGGGATCTTCTTTGGATGGTGAGAGATTTATTTTCAGTTGCTCCCATATTCTCTTCTCTTATTATGGGTTGAGCTTCTTATTCTTCCCAGAGTCTGTTGAAAGTAATCACTTCCTTCTAGCACACATTCCTTGCATGAATGAATCCCGTGATCCTAGGATGCCATTAAAGGTGGCTATCACTACTTTTGCATTCTCCACTTATTCTTCTATTTCTACAAGTTTTTCTTTGATTTGAGAGACCCATGTAAAGTATGACTGTATGGTCTCTGCATTCCGGATCTTAACATTTTTCAACTGGTTTCTTAAGGTCATCTTCTGATTTATGTTCTTCCCTTCAAATATCTTGGTCAAGGAATCAAAAATCTCTTTCTATGTCTTTAGGGAAGAAAATTGTGGTACAAGGTGATCCATGATTGAATCAACAATGATCTTCTTGGCCTTGACCAAGTTCTTCTTATATAAGGCTTTTAGCATCATCTCCCTCTCAAATTAGAACCTCTCTACTTATGTGGGTGTCCAATTAATTTCATTCAAGGACTAGTGAGATCCTATACTTCCATGCTTGGAAGTTGTCAACTTCACCAAGATTATCATCAAGCTGATGTGATAGATCACTTTGAAATGAGAACCTCAAATGAAAATAGCAAAAGATTAGATCTTACCGATTTGAGGTGTCCGTCCTAGTTCCGAAGGTGCCTGATCTAGGGTTTGTCAGAGAAACCCTAATTTTCCAAACTTGGAATTTTTTAGATCTGATTGGATAGATAGATAGAAATCTTAAAGGTGAGTTGTCCAATGTACTCTTCTGAAAGCAGTGGAGGGAAGCTCCTGGAACAGGAAGCCCTAGTTTTCAATTTTTTCTGCAGAAATTCCTGATACTGTTTCTGTGATATCTCCAAAATTACTTCTCCTCTATATTTGAAACCTCGCACAGAGGTATCCATGCTTGTCCTTGTTCTAACACCATAGGTTTCAGTATAATTGATTTCACCAATTGGGACTTATGATGATTTTACCAAGGTGACCTATTTCAGGATTGTTCAGCATAGTGAAGTTGTACAGACTTCCATGTGTCACTGTTTCATCATCGGGAATTGAAACTTCTACCACAGAAAGTATAGTCCATGCCCTTTTTGGAACAGCTTCAAAAATTTCATTTGGGCCTTTGTAGCCCAAGATATAGCAATTATCCTCAGGTGTCTTGTTTAGGGATGAATCCTTGAAGAGGCTGGAACCGTAACATGGAGGGATCATATCTCCTAGAATATAGTGAATCCGAGGCTGAAATTTGGATACAGTGTAAATAAGGATTTTATATTCAACCTGTGAAAGTTTGAGCTCCTGAGACTTATCCAATCCCTATATATATCTAATGTTCCAAAACTTATCATTTTTAGTATTTAGGGTTTTTCCAGTTCGAGGTTAAACTAGGGTTTGACTTTCCCAGAGTTACACCCAACCAAAAATATTGACCAAGGTCTCTAAAATTATATTTTTATGAGGAGATAAATCCTATGCTGGGCTCACTCAACAATTCTTCTTCTGTAAAAATCCCTAATTTCCCGCACCAAAAACTGAAAATGCCCAGAATCGAATTCCGCTTCGACAGAAAGATGCGCCTTTCAATGGAAGGTCATCCTAGCATACTTTTTCTGACGGATTATGGAGATAGACCAAAAAAGTAAGAAGCCCTAGATTCTGTAGCTGCATAATGTATTCTTCTCAGGTTAGCTTTGATACCATGTTAGATTTTTATCATTTAAGCAATATGATCTTAGGATCTTATCTGAGAGAATAACATGCATAGCAATAAACACACGAGACAAGAGACAGAAAGAATTTTCCTTAGGGAAACCATAAAGGAGAAAATCCTGCAACTTCCTTAGAGATAGAATGAGCACCAATGGTAGCAGTAAAACCTGAAAACATAAAAGATGATCTACACAACTTGTTCTCTCTCTCACACTTGAGAGAGCTTCTCTTGTCTCACTCATGCGCCCCAGTGAGTGAGTGTGTGTGTGATAAAGAGAGAGGCTCACTGTTATAGCTGATTTTACCACCCTAGGTTAATCACACTTGTATGGCCTTCTCCTGTCCATCTACAAACTCCTTAGACCCCTTAGACCATTTTTTTTCTTTTGATTTTTCCTTGACCATCCCTAAAAACATGTGAAAATTAATAAACGTGACTTTTAAACCTATAATCGCGTATATACGCGGGTTTGACCCCTAAAACCGTGTACATCGGGATGTGTGCATAATCCAAATCCTTTTGGAGTTTTCCTTGACATGGATCTGACTCACTTGACTCCTGGCCTTCCATATGCCTTGAGATCACTTGGATTCGAACTTTCATTGCCCCTTTGAAAAGATATATAAGGAACTCTTTGGTACATTGAAGGCATAAGAGAGAATTGAGAGCAAAGAAACTATAGTCCATTGTTGCCAGAACTTGTGCTTGAGTCTGCATCCCTTTGTTCCTTAGAGCACTTTTGTGTTCTTCCCAAGCTTGCCTTTTGCTTGTGAGCTTGCTATTGAGAGATGGAGGATTGAGGTGGTGGAGGCCCAAGTGGGGGATTCAGTTTCTCCGATTTGCAGACGTGCCGACAGAGGTTGTATCCATTGTAATCTCTAATTTTATATTAATAGAAATATCTTTTCCTATCCAATAATGTATGTTTGAATGAATATTTTATCCATGGATGGTTTCAAATGCTTATACATTGTTGATTATATATGCTAGAATAGATCTAACACCAATATATATAGTATGCTTGTCTTGTTTACTTGTTGTTGAGGAAGTTATTTATCAATTCAAGTTGAAGTTGGAAAGCTCAATGGGGATCTACTTTAACTGTCTGGAATAAGGTATGAGGTCTGATCCTTTAGAGTTAGATATTTAATTTATATTGCATATTGGAAAGGATTGATTTTTGGAGTCAAGATGTCTGTTGTGGTACCCGAAGCCATAGGAATTTCTCTCCATAACAGAATTGGCGACTCCACTGGGGAGTTCCTAGGAGTTGTCCTTTGGGGGTTTTCTATCGGCATTCAATGACTTTGAATTGCTTTTTTTCTCTTGTTTCTGTGTCGGGTCTAGGGGCATGTTTTCCTGGTAGTGTCTGATTGGTGTGAAGTTTGTCTTAGCTATCTATTTGCCTTTATTTTTATGCACCTTTCTTCTTGTACATGAGTTTTTAACTCACATTTGTGTATATATGCGGGTTTCACTGCTATTTCCGCATACACACACGGGTTTACTTCGAACAGTAATGTATACCCTTAGTTTTTCCTTCTAGAGGAAGATGGATGGTTGTTGGGTGAATTTTGATGATTGCTGAGTCTCCTTTGATACTGCTAGAGTCTGGATACACCTCTATTTCTGACCGGAGATGTTTTTTTTAGGGTAAATTTCTTTTTTTGAAGAATGTTCTTGTCATTGCATTTTCGATTTTTTGTTTTGGGATTAGTGCATTAGATTTCTTTTACCTTAGTACTTTGCTTGAGTGCTGTTTGAGTGTGCTTGTAGAGTATGGGGGGTGTAGAGCCATTCTTTTGCTTTTATATCTCATTTTTATTTCAAACAATCCAAAAATATTTTCTTATCATCATGCATTGCATTTTGCATAGTACTTGCACTAGATTTGCTTTGGAGTATTAGTTAGGATTTCATATAGGAAAGCTTGCATTTATCATTTGAAGAAAATTGTGCATTTCACGTAGTAGCATACCCTGTTTTGTATGGACACAATGCATTTGCATTGATTTTTAGGTGTGCATTTTGCTTCATGTTATGTCATAACACCATTAGTTGCACGGCCAGATACCTGTTTTTGAGTAATAAATCCAATTAAAATCAACGCTTAAATTAAAATGAACTACACTATTTTATTTGATAGGGTTCACCAACAAGATTAGGTTTTAGGGTCTTGGAATAGTTCATTGTGAGTAAATTCTCCAAGACCACTAAACAACACATGTATGTCTTTGTCCAGGTGAGTGTGTGAAATTCCTTGGTATAACCAGTGTTTCTCAGGATCCTCCTCTGAAAAGGGAGTTAAGCACGAGTCAATGTGAGCGGTTATTGATTGGGATGACCCCTAGTCATAACTGAGTAGCACCAGAGATATTTCCAGGATTGTATTCATTTCTGGGGGCTCTTTCGAGAGTTTTAGGCTTTTTCTACCCTACCCATACGGTTAATCATGCCCGCGATTGTCCGCTTGAGCATTGATTATATTGAGGTGACCTTAGTGACCTTACCTAGGATATCGAGGGGGTACTTTGTAGGGGTTATTCTACGGGTGTCCTAGCCAGGTTGGGGTCAGACAGCACAGTCACTTTACGCGTTGAAGATGAGGTCCACAATAATTGGTTACATACCTCCGCTTGTTGTGTATGGGAGTCTTAAGCCTCTCCTAAGTGAGGCATACCTGCTTCATTCGGGAGCTCACTTATCCTACACTTGATTGCTTGTGTTTGGATTTAGATTTTCTTGGTGATTGCTCTGTGCATGTTAAATTGCCTAGGGTTTGCATAGATAGAGAGTCTTTTATATTTTTTGAGTCATTGTGGATTCGGGTGCGGCTCCTTGCCGTTCTCGTTGTTTAGCAGGACTTCCGCTTTCTACATCTCCTTTTCCTTTGGGAGAGAGAAATAAATAGTCCAGGAGGACTACTTCACACATTGATTCACACACCATGGGAGACCATATAGAAGGTATTCCTGAACCACCTTTTCCCATTCATGTGGAAGATGGGGAGTTTACTCCTAACTATGATCCTTCACCCGACTTGACTGAGTTAGGTCCTATGATTTCTGAGATGGGAACCTTTCATGATAGACCTACTTACTCTAGGGTTGATTCCCCATTGGTGCATCACTGGTATGGAATGTCAGAGGATGATGAGACTCATTTTGAACCCGCGAGCACTAGTTATGGTAGTTATGGTATGTTTGGTTTTCCCACACATGATTTGGCATTCCATGTCGAATCTGAGTTTGAGCCTAACACTATGCCTAGGGGCACTCTCATTCCTTACCATGCAGAGAGGTTTGGGAGCACAAGTCACATTGCACCTTCCATCTCGGTGGTGGAAGCTACATAACATATTCCTCCTAGGTCTAGTGTTAGTGATCCTATTATGATACCAGATCCAAGACAAGTGACTATAGGGAATAGCACGTACATAATTACACAGATCCCTTCATCCTCTATCCCTATTTCTTTGAATGTTCACCCTCCACCTCATTCATGTGGTCCTTTGGGCCGGAACGTTGCTACAGGTTATGTCCATACTGCGGTTACTAGACCAGTTGTGTCTCAGGTACATGCACCGCCCGACCAGTTGTGTTTCGGGAGGTCATGGTCATACTTCTAGAGGTCATATTCCTACATCCGAAATGTATATTCCTACTTTCGGAGCATATAATCCTACTTACGGAGTGTGTCATGGGACATCTCATGCGATGATTTATGGACCCTATTATGGGACGCAGTATGGATAGGGTTCTTCACCTTATGGGTGCAAGTATCAACAACCCGCTTACTCTCCAAATTATGGCTTTGTAGCTCCGAATAGTCAAGGTACACCACACTATGGTACTTCCATGCCACCCTATACGGGTCAAACGGGAGGAGGGCACTATGGCCAAGGCCATGGTGTTTATGGTAACCAGACCTATGTGAATTAGAACTATCAGGGAGCGGTCCATCAACCTAATCATCCTAGGCTCCCTTTCCTCACAACGTTGAATCTTCTTGACTTGTCGAGATTGACGAATGATCCTATAGCTCATGACCCGGCTTGGCCGGCTGTCCCTACTAAGCTTCCCTCAGACATACCCAAGTTCGAGGGAAAATCAGGAGAGGATCCGAGCGAACATGTTACTACCTTTCACCTATGGTGCTCTTCGAATTCCTTACACTAGGACTCAATCTATTTAAGGTTGTTTCAACACACCCTGACAGGGCTTTCCGCGAAATGGTATATAGAGCTACCTAGGGGGGCATTCGCTTTGTTCGATGACCTAGCGATGACTTTTCTTAACCACTTCCAGCTGCCAGTGCATTATGATGTTGGTACTAAAATATGGTCGACATTTTGACAGGATAAATCCACACATATCTTGGACCACATCCAAGAGTGGCGTAGATGGAAGAGGTTGATTAAATCCTTTATACCGTCGAAATTCCTCCTCGAAGGGTTCCTTAAGTCATTATTACCATATATAGCAAAGGATGTTTCTACATCTAGAGTGCGAAATGAGGAACAAGCCATTTTTAGGGTGTAGGAACTGGATTTGATTTATGCTCAGTCCAGTTTGTTATATGAGATCATTCCCAATGCTCCATGTTCTAGTTTCGACCACAAAGTTAAACCTGGACCACATGCCGATGGCATTGTTGGTTGTGAGACTGCTAAACCTGCGAATTCAGTTGCAAAACAAGTTAGTCAATTGTCAATCAACCAATATGCTTTGGGACAAGCCATGGCTTTGTCTGAACCTGCCCAAATGGTGAGTGTGCTTTCGGTACAATCGTCAGACCAGAAGGGTAACCAGCAACCTGGACGGAATAAAAAGAAGGGTAAGAAAAATTGTAAGTGTGGGAATAGGAATGAGAATGCTAATAATAATGATAAGAATGCCTGTAATGCTGGGGGGGACAAGCAAGCTAAATGTAAGGTTAAATTTCCTTGCAAGTTGTGTAAGGACGATCACCTCACTTACTTATGCCCTCGTATTGATGAAGCCTCGATATTCTTGGCACAGGGCCCAACTGTGCTAACTAACCCTTTACCTTACAATCAAAATATGAAATTGAGGACGCATGATCAGTCTAGTGGTGATCAAGATCCACCGGAGGGTAGTGGTCATGGTTGCATTAACATGGTACATGCTACAAAAGTTGTGACCCATACAAAAGACTATGCTTCATCACAACCCAGCCTAGGAAAGGAACCTGATCCACCATGGACTCCTTTGCATATTGAAAAACCTATGGATAAACCTGAATCTGCACCTTGCATTCCTAAGGGAGTCCTTAAGTTTCCAGGGCACAATCATAATTCCCAAGCCACCCAAAACTATTTAGTTGTCGAGGATTTGGGCCACACTCCTTGTGCGATGTCTGCACTGGAAGTGATTTAGAGTTGTCCTTCGCAAAGGAAGGCTTTTCTTTTTTCCCTTGGTGTGAATGATGATAATTCTTCCTCTGTGATTAAATTTGAAACTGCAAGAATTTAGCCTCACTTGCCTTACTATGTGTCTCTTTTGATTCACGTAGAATGTCTTAACATGACTGTCAAGCGCACTATGATTGACGAAGGCGCTGCTGCTTCTGTGATGTCTTTATCATGTTGGAAAGGTTTAGGTTCCCCTGAGTTGTCTAAATCAGTGACCATGTTAACTATGTTCGATGGGAGATCATTTAGGCTGGACAGGATCCTTCCTTCCCTTAAGGTTCGTTTGGGAGGGAAGACCATTGCGATAGAGGTTGAGGTGGTTGACATGCCCTTTGGCTACAATCTCTTATTGGGTAGGAATTAGATGTACAATATTCAAGCCATAGCTTCTTCCCTATTTTTCTTTGTTTGCTTTCCATTTAATAGGAAGATAGTCACGATTGATCAAACATCATTCAAGAATCCGTCAATTACCACATCTTCGGGAGGTTCGATCTCGATCGTTGAGCACTCTCAGCCGGCAACTGGGAGTGTGGGTGTGGGCATGTATCCATCCCTCATGGGAATTTTTAGTTGTCTTGCACCGATCCTTATGATAGTGTCTAGTTTTGGTGAGGCTTTGACATCTATGAGATCGGTGTCTTTTCACATGAGTCATATGGAAGATCCTTGGATTCTTCCTACACCAAGTACTCCGAGTGAGCCCATCGTGATAGACGTGTCGTTTCCTGCAACTATGGTAGCTTATCAAGCTAATCTTGAGTGTGTTGTAGATCCTAGTCCTTCCTCTTTGCGGACAGAGGAGGAGGAACCTTATGTGCTGCCTGCATGGGCAGTACAGTCTTCTCATGCACATGACTGCCTTGATAGTGTTTTCTCTTTAGACGAAGCAATTATTGAGGCCATGTCGAGAGTTGAGCCACCATCGGAAGAAATCCATCATATATATTACTTTCTTCCCGAGCTTGACTGCTTGGAGCGTGAGGACTTTAGGGAGGTTCTTAGTGAGAGAATTGGTAGTCCTATGGTTCCATTAAGCTCTCCTAGTCTCATGTCTGATGGGAACATGGAAAATTAATCTCCAACGATTCCTATCAATATCTCTCATGATCCTGGTAGGATAGAGAATGTCTATATTGGGGCAGAATATTCCCATTCTGAGATTCAAGAATACATCGAGCTATTTAAATAATTCCATGATATCTTTGCTTGGTCTTACGATAAAGTGCCAGGTATCAACCCTCGTATTGTTGAACACGAGATTAATACTTATCCCAATGCTAATCCTGTTCAACAATGCTTGCGTGCGGTGGATCCTAGGAAAGAACCCACGATTAAGGCAGAGATAGAGAAACTATTGAAAGCTGGTTTTATCTATCCCATTTGCTTGACGGAGTGGGTTTCAAACCATGTTCCGGTGGATAAGAAGTAGGGAGTGATCCACATATGTACTGATTTCCGTGATTTGAATCGTGCCTGTCCTAAGGACAATTTCCCCACACCATTTATTGATTAGATTTTGGATGAGTGTGTAGGTAGTGAGGTTTTTTCCTTCATGGACGACTTTTTCGTATATAATCAGATACAAATTAAACCTGAGGACCAACATAAGAATGCATTTATTTGTGCTTGGGGAACTTTTGCATATCGAAAAATTCCTTTTGGCCTTAAGAACGCCAGACCTACTTTTAAGCGGGCCATGACCTTGATCTTCCACGATCTTAAATCGATTATTGAAGTATTTTTGGATGACCTTGCTGCTCATTCTCTCATGAGAATGTGTCATTTCTATCATTTGAGATTGGTGTTCGAAATATGCTGCCATTATTTGGTCAGGTTAAATCCTCACAAGTGCATCTTTTTGTGTGAAGTCAGGTCGCTTATTAGGATTCATCATTTCTAAAGAGGGTATAAGAGTCGACCCTTTGAAGCTAGAGGCAATACTTCAGTTGTCTCCCCCAAAAAATATTCATCAAATTCAATGTTTGCAAGGCATGACAAACTTCTTACGGAGATTTGTTGTCAATTTTTCCAATTTGACTAGAGGCTCCATGCATATTCTAAAGAAGGACACCACCTTTTGTTGGGATGAGCAAGCCCACAAGTCCTTTGATGTGCTCAAGCCAGTCCTAGCATCGGCCTCGGTCATTAGTCCCCCAAACTATAGCCAAGATTTGCTACTTTATGTGGTTGCGTCCATGGAGACGATTGGTATGGTTTTGGTTCAAGAGGATGAGGAACTCCAAGAGCATGTCATATACTATCTGAGCTGGAATCTTATTGATGTAGAGATCCATTATTCTGATGTTGAGAAGCTTGCTTTATCTACCGTACATGCGGTTCAATGGTTGAGACATTATATTCTCCTTTGCTAGACCTTGGTTGTAGCCCATGTCAATCTGTTTCAATTCGTACTCACTCGAATGATGATTGGGGGAAAATATAATAAATGGATTGTCATCTTGCAAGAATTCGATCTCGAGTTTGTTTCAACAAAATCGAAGAAATCGTTAATTTTTGCAGAGCTTATATCAGATTTCCCAAGCGAGGTTGAGGAGTTGGTTTGTGAAGATACATTTATCGATGAACACATATTCTTAATCTCAACTTTAGACCCATGGTATGGGGATATCATTATATATTTACAAACATTGAAGGTCCCTACTCACCTCTCATGAGATGAACGACGGCGATTACATCATGTGTCTAAGAATTACCTCATAGTGGATAACACTTTGTACTGCCGTGGGGTAGATTCCATTTTGTGACATTGTTTAACTCATGAGGAGCCTAAGGTAGTGCTGAATGATTGCCACAGAGGGGCGTGTGGTGGTCATTTATCTGGGATTTCTACAGCCCAAAAAATCTTAATAGCAGGATATTTCTGGCCGTCGATCTTTAAGGATTGTATAGATGTGGTCAAGAGGTGCCACCCTTGCCAGGTGTTTGCATGTAATATGTGCTTGAAACCTACCCCATTACATCCTATCATCACCATCGGTCCCTTCACTATGTGGGGGCTTGATTTTATGGATTGCAACCCAGCTTCGGCTGGGAGGAATCATCATATCATAGTGGCTGTTGATAACTTCACAAAATGGGATGAGGCTATGCCTACAGTTAAATTCGATGGTGAGACATCCACGCACTTCGTATTCAACCAGATTATTACTCAGTTCAGGATTTCGAAAGAGCTTGTCACTGACCATGGCTTTCACTTTCAGAATCGTATGATGGAAGAGTTGGCATCAAAGTTAGGGTACAAACAAGAGCATTCCTCTTCTTAATACCCTCAAGCGAATGAATAGGTAGAAGCAATGAACAAGTCACTCAAATCCATTCTCCAACAAACCATCACACAAAGCAAGAATAATTGGCACATCATGTTATATCTTGCTTTGTGGGCATATAGAACCGATGTTAAGACTACCACAGGTTTTTCTCCATATGAACTTGTACATGGAGTGGAGTCAGTATTGCCGGTTGAGTGCGAGATTCCTTCTTTGAAGCTAGCCGTAGAACTCTTACCAAACACTTCCCCATTGGAGGAGCGTTTGGTCCACCTTGAGCAACTTGATGAGAAGTGTCGAGATGCCTTGGTGGCTCTAGAAGTAAATAAACGTCGCGTAAAGGTCCAGTACGATAAGTTTGTCCATCCAAGGAGGTTTAGTGAGGGAGACTTGGTCCTTTTGTGGGACCAACCGAAAGAACCTTTGGGGTTAGGGAAGTTTAACCTCATGTGGCGTGGTCCTTACATCATCAAACGTGTGTTAGAGAAGGGTGCTTATGAGTTAGTGGATTATGAGGGAACGGCCTTGGCAAAGCCTAGAAATGGGCTCTATCTCAAAAAAATACTATGCATAATTTTCATCCAAGGCTGGTTATTGTATATTATTGTACAGTTTTGCATAGTTAGGTCTTTTTCTTATAGTGATCAGGTTTGTGATTAGTTTCCGTTTCTTTTGGTAGATGTCAATGGAATATTCCACCTATATAGGATTCGCGGATGATGTGAGTCGTCACACTCAACACTCAACCTCTGTTTCTTGGGTGATTTATACTCCTATGGGTCAGGTATTGTCTTCAGGAGGCGTATGTTTATGACCATATTCAAAAAATGTTGCTGAATATAGTGCCGTTATTGAGCTTTTACGAGATGCCATTTCACATGGCATTCTCTCTCTTGAGGTACGTCCTGATTCGGAGTTAGTAGTGTCACAGCTTAATGGTTTGTACCATGTTAGATATCCGATGTTATTAAGAAGATTCTTACGTTGGAGATTATTAGAATGACAATTTGACAATATAACATACATACATATTCCAAGAATTAATAATCAAGTTGCTGACTCATATGCTAACTACGTGTTAGATTGGCATTTGTTTCATACACAATAAATTCATCACAAACACAAATTTTACACATGTAAATAAATAAACCTATCATCACAAAACTTTTTATAAACATCCAAAATGTGGTAATACATAGTGTCATGATACAAAAATGGGGCTCTTAAGCCACCAAAATATAATACACGGTAATACAAAATGTATCACTCCCAAGTATCTAAGCCTGTGGAGGAGGAGGGGGGTTGTGATCATGGAATGTCACTACGGCTCTAACTAGCCATCGAAATAATCGCACCCATGCTTATCGTACACCCACCACTTGGTGTTGCATAGCCTCAGGTAAGTCCTCGACTTGCGCCATGGGAAATCTATGTGTCAACCTCACAAAGTTGGTATGAATGCTCTGGAGCATCCGCTCCGCATCCAAACCCATGATATCATCTCCTCTTCCCCTCCGTCTATGATGAGGGAAGCCTTCAGGCCGCCATGGTCCCACATTTGCATGCATATGGTAGATGTCACTATGTATTGTCACCCAAAAACATGTCTTTTGATTCCATATAATCAGAAAACACAAAAAAAAATTAAATAACTCAAAAATTTAAAAGAGAGGGTTGAGATTCATTACCTATGTCACCATATGTCGATCCTGGTGGTAGCAACATGTCCGGGTCCCCCCAGAAATCTATCCCTGCATAGGGGTAGTCATCGATGGAAACTATCTATCATCGCCACCACGGAAAGAACTCAGCTGGACAGGGTTTGGACACCCTACCTCCACCCAGTCTATGCATCGCATCCGCCCAATGCCATTGGGCCGGATCTCGAACCCCATGTAGAGGAACATCAACTCTAGGGCTCAATCCTAAAACACGATCAAAGAAAAACATGCTCAGTATGCTGCTGAAACCAAAGTTTCGCACTCTACCCATCTTACACTCACTGAGTTGGTGTTTCATGTTTCCCAGTAGTGTAGTGCTCCAGTCATATACCATGGGTCTCATGCACTCCACTACATAGAACATCAGAGGCCGCAAGGCCTATTCGAGCGAAGCCAAGCCTGCTATCCTGCCCAGTGTCAGTAGGATGGCCTTTAGGCCCAGCACCTATATGGAGTTAGTAGGGATCTAAATCCCCACCTTCTCCATGTTCAGATAGCAGTACACCATAATGTACTCATCTGTAGTCAGGCCACCTCTGGGCCTGCGAGATTGTAGGTTCACTAATATATGTCCTCCACCTCTATGGTGAGGGACATCCCATCTATCTGGAATGACTCTGAGTCTAGATCCCAGTAGTCCGCCAACATCTGCAATAGTCCTGGTTTGGCCCTTAAGCCACCAAGACACCAAAATTTGTAGATCCCACATGTATGTAGCACTTGTTGAGCAATTAGATCGGCCCTTACTGCCTCTTCTACATCAGCATGTTCACCTTCTCTCCATTCTAGGACCATCCTGCACAAAAAATTGGAAGTTTTCCCATTAGAATACTTAAAAAACCTCATGCGCAGCCGCATACGCGCTTGTTTTCCAAACAACCGTGTATGTACGTGACTGTGAGGGAATTTTCTACGTATATCCAGAACTATACATGGAAAAACCCTCGATTTCTGTGTGGGCCACAACGCCTATTTTTTATTGGCCTAGAAATCCTAAATCACCATGGAATTTGATAAAAATTGCATCAAAATGGAAGAGTAGTGCATGGGTAAGTACCTGGAAGAAACGGTAGTGAATTCCGCCGGCTAGATCTCTTGGAATTCACTGTTGAAAATCTGAGCTCAAATGGGTCAAAAATTTCAAATGTTTTATAATGTTTTGAATTTTTTACTATTTATAGAAATTTTTTGAATTTTTGAAAATTTTTACCCCCTTTCCTATAGTTTGGACCATTTCTAATCCTTTTGGACTAATTTATGATGTAGGAGATGTTTCTGAGTGTCGTTTCCGCCGTTGGATTGACTCGTTCATGCCGATCTCAGGTATCATGTCTAAACTGGCATATAGGTTAGGTTTCATCACCATTTGCATTTTGCATGGCCTTGTGACCGTTTCATTATAGCCTTAGGTACGAACCCACTCTATTATGTCACGAAACCTTCTTGCTGTTTTAGAAGTGGCATGATATGAGTGGTAGAGCTTGACCTTACATGGGTACCCTAGTTAGCGCCTGATTTACATTTGGTACGGATGCTGATGCGTTTTCCCATAGGGTGTGGGAGTCCGTTGTATAGTATTGCCATGACATTTTGCAAGAGCCTCATACTCCTCTTGATCTTTTGCTGGCCTGTTTCCCTCAGGACTCCCTTATGTCAAGTTGTAATTGCATTATCATGAGCTTTGCCTGCATTATTGAGCTTTATGCTGGCTTCCCTGACATTGAGTTTCAGCCATATAGCCTAAGCTTGTCTCATGTCTAGCCATGCAGAGCCATTTTATATATCCTTTGCAATTTGATTCCCTTTTTACCGGGAGGAGATTTTCCTCCAAGTGTCGCTATCCTACACATGTATCCTTGCATTGAGCATAGGTATGTTCCACTGCTTGGAACTAGTTTGTTTTCCCCTTTGACACTCGTCTCCTCCTAGTCTGTAACTATAAAGCAGTCTTATTCTTTTTCAAGCTTTTTAAATATTTGAAAAAGTCCAAAAAAAATAAAAAAACCAAAAAGTCGGACAAGGAAAGATGTTATCTTTGGCAGCTGTCGAGTCGTGTCACCTTCGAACAGAGCACTGTATATCACATCCATTGGTTGGGTTTATAGTTTGACTTTAGAAGCTGTACTCATTTATCTGAGTTTATCTCCATCGACTGGTTAAGCTTCCAGTCCCCATGGAGCCTCTGTCGATGCCTCCTGTGTCGTAGAGATGTCCCGGTTTTGTATATCGAGTCTATGCTGCCTTTATTTAGTCACCATTTGTCGTTATGCTCTTGTTCGAAGGAAGTTGAAACTTGAGTTGACCATTCCTTAGTTATCTTGACTTTGCATGTCAGCCATTCATGGTACAGTTACTGGTTCGTGCACCTTATCATCAAGTCCTTCCACATTATACAGCTTTGCTGAGTACCTCATGTTGGATGATGGGGGATGCCTTAATGCCCTTCTTCCAGCGGATTTCATCCCATTGACTTCAGATCATTTATTCTGGAATTGGAATATAGAGTCATTTTTGAGTTCCTTGAGACTTGCAGTCATTAGTGGCAGGTTCTCTCACCATTGATAGTCTTTGGGAATACATCATTGTCCCCTGATCGGTTGATCCTCTCAAGTGTTCAACCTCAACACATTTATTCACACTTGTTAGTTTGCACTCTAGTACCTTGATTCCCATTTTCATTATCGGTGGGTGATATTGCGTCTGTTAATGGTATACATCAATGACTGGTAATCATATGATGGACTACTATGTTTGACCTTGAAACCTCTATTCACATAGTAGGACATGTACTCGTAGTGTTTTGTGTAGAAGACCTTCCAGATTTGTGGAATCTCTTATATGCTGCCTCCTTGATCGTGCCAGTGTTCATGAGATTCCAGTTCTCGTGACTTGATTCCAGTATATGTCAGACATTTCCAGCTATTATGAAGATCTTGATCCATTATATATCTTCAGCCATTATGGAGATCACGATCCTTTGTATCTATTCATCATGGAGATTATGATCTATGTATATTGTATGTGGCGATGACCACTTATGTGATATCTTGTATCATGCCTATTCATGGCCATTGTACTCTTATGTATCTGGGACTGCTATATGTATTTGTAGTTATGTGCAGAGTTGTATCATCATACTATGCTGATTGGGTGGATGGTCTTCCATTTGGGATCCTTTATCACTCCACTTCTGGGATGGACTTATAATGTATTTCGGCCATCGTATGACCCCTGTGACCTCGCACATTAGGGGGCATCTGTTATAGCTGATTTTACCACTCTAGGTGAATCACACTTGTATGGCCTTCCCTTGTCCCTCTGCAGACTCCTTAGACCCCTTGGACCATTTTTTGTCCTTTGATGTTTCCTTGACCATCCCTAAAAACATGTGAAAATTAATACACGCGACTTTTAAACCTATAATCACATATATACGTGGGTTTGACCACTAAAACCGCATACATCAGGATGTGTGCATAATCCAAATCCTTTTGGAGTTTTCCTTGACATGGATCTGACTCACTTGACTCCTGGCCTTCCATATTCCTTGAGATCGCTAGGATTAGACCTTTCATTGCCCTTTTGAAAAGCTATATAAGGAGCTCTTTGGTACATTGAAGGTATAAGAGATAATTGAGAGCAAAGAAACTATAGTCCATTGTTTCTAGAACTTGTGCTTGAGTCTGCATCCCTTTGTCCCTTGGAGCACTTTTGTGTTCTTCCCAAGCTTTCCTTTTGCTTGTGAGCTTGCTATCAAGAGATGGAGGATTCAGGTGGTGGAGGCCCAAGTGGGGGATTCAGTTTCTCCGATTCTCAGACATGCCAATAGAGGTTGTATCCATTGTAATCTCTAATTTTATATTAATAGAAATATCTTTTCCTATCCAATAATGTATGTTTGAATGAATATTTTATCCATGGATGGTTTTGAATGCTTATCCATTGTTGATTATATATGCTAGAATAGATCTAACACCAATATATATAGTATGCTTGTCTTGTTTACTTGTTGTTGAGGAAGTGATTTATCAGTTCAAGCTGAAGTTGGAAAGCTCAACGTGGATCTACTTCAACCATGTGGAATAAGGTATGAGGTCTGATCCTTTAGTGTTAGATATTTAATTTCTATTGCATATTGGAAATGATTGATTTCTGGAATCAAGCTATCTGTTGTGGTACCCTAAGCCATAGCAATTTCTCTTCATAACACTCACTCTCTATTTATATTCTTTCATTCACTTGATGTCCACTTCAACATGTTAGCCCCACTTAACAATTACTTACTAGGGCCGACATCTCTAGGAGAGTCTAATAACCCTAGTGCCCCACAACTTCTGGAGACTTTCCCCTTCTGATCAACAAGGAGGGTTAAACTTAACACAATGGTGGGGACTATTTTCCTAACTTACAATAACTCACCTAGGGTCAACTTCTCTAGGATAGTCTAATAACCCTAGGGCCCCACAACTGCGGGGACTTTAACTCTTGATCAATAAGAGGGTTACCCACAATGACTTTGCATTACTTTTTTACATTATTGAATCTCCCGATAGGAACATTGGGATATGACATGAATCGATTACATTACAGATGCTTCCTAGAATAAACATCATGGTACAATACGTAAAATATACAAGTGAATACATTCTGAAGTTACAATTACATCAACATGCTATCAGGAGAAATTAGGGAATCAAATGTTTTAAGGTTCCATCCTCAGATTCCAAAACAGAAATATATAGTCTAGCTTTCCTTGGTGAGGCACATCTTTTCCTCTTCTCATATCTACAATTGATCTCAGCTGGAAAATTAGTGTTTTCTATCCAAACCCTAGGTCATCGTGAAGCTAGTTCTAGAAAAAGTCCTCAAACTGGTAAGTACTATCTCCTATCTTTCCATTTGAGGTTCTCATTCATTAATGATGACAAACAATACCAAGCTAAATGAAAAGATTGAGGGAGAAGAGAATTTCAAAACATGGAAGTATAGAGTTATGCTTATCCTTAAAGAGCATGACCTAGATGGATACATCAAATAAGAGGTTAAGGAACCAGCGAGAGAAGAGGAAAAATCCAAGCAAAATAAGGATATGATCAAATTATATGATCAAATTCAAAGGATCATATCTAACTCTATTAAGGATAATTTGATATCCCAAGTGTCCTCAAAGAATACTCTAAAGGAAATGTTTGATGCACTAACCAATATGTTTGAAGGGAAAAACATCAACAAGAGAATGTCCTTGAGAAACCAAGTCAAGAGTGTGAAGATGCAAAAGGAAGAAACCATGTAGTCATACTTATCCAGCGTATCTAAAATTAAAGAACAATTAGAAGCCATTGGTGACATGGTAGATGAAGCTGAAGTTACAATGACCACTCTAAATGGTATTCCAAGAGAATGGGATTCCTTCATCAAAGGAATATGTGCTAGAAGAAAGATAAACAAATTCAACAAGCTATGGAAGGAATGTGTACAAGAAGAAGGAAGGCTGCAAAATAGAGAAGAAAAGTTAAATGAAGATTAATATTAAGATCTATATGTGTGTACAAAGAATGGAAGAAATAAAAGGAAGGATCAAGGATCTCCCATAAGTGGATCACAAGAATTCAAAAGAGGTAAGAATTTAAAGAGGGATTACTCATCTTATGAATGTTATACATGTCATAAGTTATGACATATCTCCAGACGTTGTCCACTTAAAAAAAAACAAGTTCAAGAGGAATAACGAAAAGTTCCATGCCCAAGTAGCCGAAGACAATGAATCCAATGAAAAGAGTGCTAGAGAGAATGAAGACTCTAATTAAGAACATGTCTTGATATAATTCCTCACACGACCAATCTCTCATGGAAGTGATACTTGGCTCATAGATAGTGGTGCTTAAAAACATATGATAGGTCACAGAGATTCTCTCTCATGCCTCACTCAGAAAGATTATCCACACAAAGTACAACTTGGCGATAACTATCAATATCCTATCAAAGGAATGGGAGAAGCTTCCTATAAACCGAAATATGGTAAGTCCATGCAAATGAAATAAGTCTTATATGCTCCAAGTCTAAAGAAGAATCTTCTTTCTATAGCAAATCTAGACAAGAAAGGCTTCAGAGTTGTCTTTGTAGATGGTGAAGTTCTTATGTGGTCAAAAGGAAGAATTATATATGATGCAATTGTAATAGGTATTGAAGAAGGAGGGATCTACAAAGTAAAAGGGAATATAGATTCAACTTTCACAGATTGTACTATCACTCTGCGTGAACTATGGCATAGAAAACTTGCTCATGCAACATACAAAGCATTACCAATTAAAAGCAATGTAGTAACAAGTCTACCAGAAATATAGATCAGAAATGAAGGGTTATGCAAAGTATGTGCTCAAGGGAAGAACACCAAGAATCCATTTCCAAGTAGTAATAGTAAAGAAAAAGGGATCCTAGATATTGTCCACTTAGATGTGTGCAAACCAATGTCAATGACTTCCCTAAGTGGGTATGTCTATTATGTCTCTTTTATTGATGACTACTCACATAATCCTTGAATATATTTCTTGAAAAGGAAACATGAGTATTTGAACATTTCAAAGAGTTCAAAGCTCTTGTGGAGAATCTCTATGAAAAGAAGATTGAGATATTAAGATCAGATAATGGAGGAGAATTCACTTAAAATGAATTCAAGGACTTCTACAAAGAAGCTGGGATTAAGAGGCAGCTTACTACACACTTTAATCCTCAACAAAATGGAGTAGCAGAAAGGAATAATAGATCTATAATGGAAGAAGTCAAAGCCATGATTCATGATCAGATATACCCCTGTATTTATGGGATGAAGAAGAAAAGACTGTAGTCTGTGTTCATAAAAAATTATCCCACAGTGCACTTGGAAACAAAAATGTAGAATAAATGTTTATTGGTGAGAAGCATGAAGTCAGTCCCATGAAGCTATTTGGTTGTCATGTTTACCTACATTCTCCCAAAGAGAAAAGATCAAAGTTGGACCCCTCAGGAAAGAAGGGAATATTTGTTGTATATAGTGATCAGTTGAAAGCATACATAATCTATATTCGAGGCTTTTGTAAAATTGAGGTCAGTAGAGATGCCACATTTTATGAAGATGCAACTTTCAGCAAATCCAGAAAGACCCATGTGGATGGAGAATGACAAGAAACTCGTAGAATCATAGAGATCCATAAACGACCAGTTACATATGAAGAATTTCCTATACCAGAATATCAGTAAATGGAAGAACTTCAAGAACCTATAGAGACACCTCATGAGACAATACCAACAAGGAAAAGACCATCTTGAGCTCATGATATAATTCAAGAAGCTAAAAGATACGGTGTACCAGAAGGAAGGAAGTGTAATGTCCCCAAAAATTGAAAAAAAAATAAAATTATTAGGCTAGTCAAAACTACCTATGTTGGATATTATTGGACTTGCAGAATGTGTCGTACTCTATTTGCACTGCTGATTTGTCGTAAGTTGTTCTTACATCCTGCCTCCTTACTTTGAGTTATGATTATTACTATTTTTACTTATGATGCCGTAATGCTGATTACTGTGTTATTCTTATGGTTACTTATTGTTGTGTATGTTGGATACTTGATTATGTATTTCATTGATTATAGTATGTGCTTACTGTTGTATACATGTTTCTAACTTAACTTTGTTCTTGGAAACAAAGGGGCGGAGTGGCGGGACTAGTTTCCTTTGTGACCCCGAGAGGTAACAGTTTATACTTGATGCAACATGATTACTTAGTTCTGTCAAACTAAGGCATTCTTATCTTGTTTATGTGCAGGTATACTTGGCGACACATAAATTTTTTCTAAAGCTTAATGGAAGGTGTTGATCATTGATTGCTAGTGCTTGCATTTGCAGCCATATCCTATTACACTGTTTGTTATTATTGCTTATTATGGACTGTATGCTAATGACGTGGTCACTGCAGTCTTAATCATTTATGTGATAACGAGTTATTATTAATGTGATAATTATTTACTATGTTGTAAATAATTACAACTTGATTGTGTCCTAGGGTATACTTCCTATAAGGTTGATTTCAATTATTAGTGAAAGGATAGAATATACTTACCAAACCCTTGTGGTAATGCTCAATGGCATATTGCATATGCCATGGAATTAGGGCTTAAATCCTAAGTCTAAACGTTGCACATGGGGTTTATGCAATACATGGAATGGAGACATTTGATATTGTATCGCTCATGAACTATAGAGAAGTGGGTTTGGAGGTCATTAAGGGACAACAGGTTGGCACCTTTAATGTGTGTTGGAAAGTGTAGCAGCTCGACTTAGGGCTTGGATCCACGATGGGGTTTGGTCATTTGCAGCTTAGCTTCTTACCCTTTTCTCGTGTGTAGTATGGAGAATGTGACCTCCATGATAATGACAGGTATGTTAACGTCCGGTTTTGCAGCATTGTTGTTTGTTGTAGCTTATTCACGATTTCATACTTCTCATTATTATTGTCATTCTGTGGTTGCAGGTTATAGGGATGGTGAGGAGGGGCATGGTTCCTAGCTCAAATGCAAGCCATGGAAAATCCATACCTTTACGGTAAGCATGTTAACAAGTCTTTACTTGTCACCTCTTGGCTTTAAGTTTAAGGTCGAGTTTAACTTGTTGTTGGTTGGGGATGGTTGAGTCTAGTTCCAATAGATGCGTTTGATTTGGGGTTTGATTGTTTCTGGGAGAAATTTGTATTTTGTGCAGCGACATAATTCAATTTTGTTATGGGGTTTTCGATGGCTTTCGGGCCTAAGATTATAATGTTTTGTATTTGTAATTAATATGGTGATATTAGTAGCAAAGAGAGCCTTGGTACTTTCGATAGGATCTGTGTGTATTTTATAATTTGTGTTTTGATTTATGATAAAAGCAAAGGGCAACACCATTCCTTGCAATGGTGCCATGGCCATTGAAAACAATTGTGTAATTGAGTGACATCTTTATAAAGACTGTGTTTATAATATTATGCTGGGTTGATGTCATTATATTACTGCATTTAAATTCCATGGTTATTATTCTTGTGGTTTATGTGGCATTCGTTTTCCTTAGTTGTATTGGTTAAATGGATGACTAACATTCATTACTGATGGATTTTGGAGCCACGCCATAAATAGCGTTGGCACTCACCATTACAGCTGCGATAGCATAAATGGGTGCATACTTACTGTTTATTTTTAATGTGTATTGAAAAATAATGAAGCTCATGGGTGTAAACCCTATGTTGGCAATATTTGTTGTAGGTTGTTTCATTGACAGGGTTTTAAGCATTTGAAAGGTTAATTTAGTTGGATGTGTGGTTATTTATGGGGCCGTGGCCATGGATTATAGTGTATACAAATTGTAAAGGGTCTTATGACCTCTGTATAAACATTTTAAGTTTATTTATAGCCCGTGTGTAAATATTATAGCGTGGCTTGTAGGAAGTGAAGAGACCCTATAGGATTTGATCCTCGGTCGTTTATTGTAATGAGGTTTTATTTATATGGATGCGATTTGGACATTTGAGTGTCCAAAATATTTGATCCTATGATCTTGATGCAATTTCATGGTTTTTATTTGACTACTGTGTATGTAATAATATTGTGGTTTTATTATGTCGGGATTTGAAATTTATGGCATACGATTTTTATTATGCATATTATAAAGTTTAGATGGATTGGTTTACTATTTATGCAATAGTTTAGGATGATGATAATAAGAACAACTGTGCATGCTTTGGTAGACATAGTTATTAGGAAAATAAATAGTTCGTGGACCAATGGATGGTACCGATACTCGGTCTGTTAATTGATTATGATAATATTGGTTTTAATGGGAAAAATTTGGTTATTAGCATAAGTTTATTTATACAGACCTTGAAAGGTCTTCGTTGGTTCTTATCTTAGCTCTACTATGTGATGTTTATAATTTATTCTTAGATGTAATTATAGTGTTGATAAATTAGAATTATATTTCTATTTCCTACCTGTTCATATATATATATTAACTAGGTTCTATTTAATAGATTTACCGTGCTGTATAAATATTCTAGATCTGAAACCTAAATCTAAACTGGTCTTTCTAAATATAACATGCCTCGGCTGACAATATGAAATCTGTTAGTAGAGTATATAGGCCAATAAACAACTATGTAATTAATTTGAAAATAGTACCCAGTTTGTAGGAACACACAGTTTAAGCAGCAAAGATAAGACAAAAGTAAAACTTAGAAGTGCAAAACCGTTGATAAATATTTAAACATGAATTAAATTATAGAGGTAAGCTAAAGGAACAAAACCTTGGATAAATCTAGCATAGGAAATAAATTACAGCCTATGGTTTATAATTTAAAATGTAAACCCTTAAAAGAATTTTGACAGGGAAAAAAAATATCTAGGGTTAGAACATATAATATAAACCCTTGCATAATCTAGCTAGCACCTGATCTAGAAAATGAAATACGCTGTCTAGAACCTCATACCTAAAACTTGAATCTCCTTTAATGGTTAAAACCTGCACACTCAATTAACCAGCATTAAAAATTCATAGGCAGATATGACCTCTGTATTAGATGACTGAATCACTTGGTAACTACCATGTTTCACCCAACCATGACCCAGGATTGTTCTCGGTTTTAGTCTGGATCCCCTCGAGCTCGTTCCAACATGCAAGTAGCTTAAATCTCCTAAGGTGAGGTTTCCCTAATTGGTATATCGGGTCTGTATCAGTTGTCCTTTTTCCTTCTTTTGGAAAAGGTCTCCAAGCACTCTCTTGAAAATAAACAAGAAGAACAGTGAATCCAAAACGATAGATGATATCCCCAAGCATCTCTTTGGCTTGGGACTTTATAGACATATTTTTCAGTCAAAGGGGCAGTTAAATCAAGAATCCTTGATTTCTTGATTTAAATTTTTATTTAATTTGGGTATTTTTTTAATACTTTAACTTAGTAACTTTTAACTAGTTCCTATTTAGACTTTTGTAGGTATTATACTATTTATTATCTTTTAGTAATAAATAATAATGGATGGAGATTTTCCTTCTTTCTTACATTATTAATAGTATTACTATATTTATTCTTTATACATACCATGTATAAAATACATACTAATATAAAATTTGTTAACATTTGTCTTTGGGCATCATATACTATGGTCCCTAGACTTATGACACTTTCTTTATTAGGGTCATCAAGTAGATGGTTAGGTCTACCAGGCTAGGAAACTCTAAACATATTTGCATGTTGGATTCCCTCATATAACATGGTAGTTCTTTAGTATTTGATGAGTATACAAAAATTTGAAATTTCATTTAATAACTTATAAATAAGTCAGATGAGATCAATATTTTTCTCAAGTCATTTTCACTTGGGAATCATTAATTATTTTCAGTAACTCCTAGTGCTTACCAGATCCCATACTCAACACTAAAAATAGGCAGTTACAAACTTAGTGCAATTCCAAAGCTCTTTGCTCAACACTATTACTAGTATGTACTTGTACGATACACTTAGGGATACAATGGCCAAGGATCCGATGTTCTAGAGCTTATGCTCAACATCAACATGGAAGGCTCCACTGATTATTCCCAACAGATCCAAATTATCTTTTCATGTGTTCCAAAGCTTCATTATCAACACAAATATAATACTCACGTGCTCCAGATCTTCTTGCTTAACACAAACATGAATCACTCATGTGCTCCAGAGCTCCTCGCTCAACAAAAAACATCAATTATTCATGTGCTCCAGAGCTCCATGCTCAACACATAAAATCAATTACTCATGTGCTCCAGAGCTCCTCGCTCAACACAAAACCTCTAATCAATCATGTGCTTCAGGGTCCATGCCCAACATAAAACAAGCATATATATATATATATATCATCAACAATTGGCTTACACCCAATATATAAAACAAATCATCATGTTCATATGCAGTGGGGTCTTCGACACAGTGTATCAAAATAGAACATCAATATAACATCATAATCAATAGGCTCATGCCTATAAGTGTTAGGTCCAAAATTTGGGATATTATAGGAAGAGACTAAGACTTCACTCCAACTACGTAGCATTAATGTGTAACCTTGTCGATGAAGAACCTACATGTTTTGCAGAACAATCAAAGAAGAAGGAATGTATGGATGCCATTATTGAAGAATATCAATTGATATTAAAGAATGATGTTTGGGATGTGGTGACAAGACCGAAGGATAAATAAGTGGTCTCTTCCAAATGGATTTTTAAGATAGAGCATTCAACTGATGGTACTATTGAAAAGCTCAAAGCAATATTTGTCACACAAGGATTCTCTCAGAAAGAAGGTATTGATTATGAAGAAATGTTTGCACCAGTATCTAGATATACCTCAACTAGAACCATTCTTTCTTTGGATTCCAAGATGAGATGGAAATTACATCAAATGGATGTAAATACATGCTTTCTAAATGGTGTCATAGAAAATGAGTGTATATTCAACAACCTCTAGGTTTTGAGACACATGAAAAGAAAACACATGTGTGCCAAATAAATAAAGAATAATATGGATTAATGCAAGCACCCAGATCATGGCACAAAAGAATTGATGACTTCCTAGTGAGCCTAGGATTTACCAAAAGTAAAGAAGATTCCAACCTTTACTATAAGGTTTAACATGGTGGGATAATGATATTACTATTGTATGTAGGTGATCTATTTTTGATAGGAAAGGAGAAGCTCATCAGTGGATGTAAGAATAATATTGTGACATAATTTGAAATGAAAGATCTTGGCATGATGCATTACTTCCTAGGTCTTGAAGTATGACAGTTCCCAGATGAAATTTTCCTAAACCAAGGAAAATATGTAGCTAAGATCCTACAGAGATTTGGGATGTTAGATTTTAAGACAATGAACACTCCAATGGTGATAAACATGAAGCTCCTAAATGATGACTCTCCAGAAACAGTATATGTCACACTATATAGAAAGGTTATTTGGCTCATTGATGTATTTGATAAATACAAGACCTGATATATGTTTTTCCATGAACACATTAAGTTAGTATATGGTGGAACCCAGACATGTTCACCTAGTTGAAAAAAAATGTGATGAGGTACATAAAGGGTACATTCGATTATGGCCTCACATATATAATTGATCATGAATCGTGATTTTAGCTTATGTGGTTACATTGATTCATATTGAGCAGGAAGTGTTGAAAACAAAAAGAGAACTTCAGGATGTTGTTTCAGTTTGGGATTAGGTATGATCTTATGGATTAGTACAAATAAAATAGGTGTTGCGCTCAATACAAAAGGGGCTCAATATATTGTAGCATGTTCAGCCTATAGTGAAGCAGTATGGCTTCGTAAATTATTGACAGGATTTTTTGATACTAAAAGGGATGCAACTAATATTTATTATGACAACCAGAGTTGTGTCAAGTCAATAGAGAACCCGATGTTCAATGATAATTCAAAGAACATAGATATAAAGTATCGTTACATCTAGGATATGGTCCAAGGAAGAGCCATAAAGCTCTAGTATGTTCCTACAGAGGAACAAGTTGTAGATGTGCTAACTAAGCCTCTGTCTCATGTAAAGTTTGAATATTTTAGAGACAAGATTGGTGTTGTCCAAAAGGAACTCCATGGAAATGGGGAGTGATGATAAGATTATTGTTGGTGATGAGATGGGAGCCGAGTACATATGTGATCAAGTTCCTATAGATAATGTTATGGTCCAACATTCATTTGTGGACATTGTGGTTCTGAATTCATTTGCAAAAGTTAAGGTCTAGAATTCATTTGTGGACATTGTGGTATAACATTCATTTGTGGACGTTGTGGTATGGAATTCATTTGTAGAGTTTGTGGTATTACAGTCATCTGCGGACATTGTGGTCTAGAATTCATTTGCATGTGTTTTGGTCCTGCATTCATTTGTGGATGTTGTGGTCTAGCATTCATTTGCAGACGTAGTGTTCCTGCATTCATTTGCGGACATTGTGGTTTGTAATTCATTTGTAGACGTTGTGGTCCTGCATCCTTTTCCATACATTTTGGTCCTACACTCATTTGAGGACGATGGGATTCCAACATATTTTGATGCTGTGGGTGATTTCACATTAAGTTGTGATGTTGTGTTTGTGTAACATTCTAGATGATGTTTAGGATGAGGATACCTATGATGATATTTGATACTCGTGATGATGCGATGAGATGTGATGCTCGTGATGATGCAAAAAGATGTTATACTCATGATGATGCAATCATATGTGATGCCCATGATGATGCAACGATATCTAATGCTTTTGATGATGCGATGATATGCGGTGCTCATGAAAATACGATGAGATGTGATTCTTATGATGATGTGGCAAGATGCAATGCTTGTTATGATGTGTCGAGGTATGATGCTTGTACAAATGTGTTCATGATGTGATGATTGAGATGTGATGCTTCTTGATGGTAATAGTCCATGGATAATGATAATGTTTATATAGTTTTGAAAAATTCCCATGACATATAGACTTACCATTGAATTTTACAGCTGTATTGTTGCGTTATAGAATACCTTCCTTGTTAAGAGGGAGTGTTAAAGAAATGTAACTACGTAAGATATTCTATTTTGTATTATTATTGTTAGTACTCCTGGAGATGTTGTTCCTCCAATTAGGGATGTCATTGATGTAATTGGTCAATTAAAGTATTTAGGTAAAACCTCCATTTTAAATTTGGGTCAGCAATACCCACAAAATTATTATTAAAATGCAGTTGTGAGTCTCCCAAGACAAACCAACCCTGATTGGGAGGAGAAGAAGTAAAACATTTTGAGTTATTAGGCTTCTCCACTAATCAGTATAAATAGGGGAGGAACCTCCCTCATTTGGACACACACAGAACTCAAGCAGTTGTGCTAGAGAGAGAAGAAGACACTGTACTTGGGTGAATTCTATATAGAGGAAGTTTTGTTGGGTTTTCCTCCCCACGAGGGTTTCCCAGAATAAATATTTGTGTTCTCTTTTTGTTTTATTTTTATTTTTATTATTTCATTGATCTGTTGTTTTATTTCAAAAGAAAATAAAAACTTAACATCCTTCACTTCTTTCAAGCATGTTCTTGGGAATTCCACTCTTCTTCTCTAAAAAAATAGAATTTTCTTCTTGGTTATGGTTACTTCATGCTTAGTAAAATTTGATAGATCATTCTGATATCTAAAATATTATTTTAATTAGGCATATGTATCAGATCTAGATTCATTTTTAAAGCTTCATCTTAAACTAGATCCGATTTAGTTCTCGAAGTGCCTTTTTTAATAAACAAATTACAATTGTTTGAGCATTTTGAGTAGGATTTGTTTTAATTAAATCAAAAAATTATAACACACTTAAATAGATGGTTTTTAGCATATTTATAAAAAAGGAGTACATACTATTCAAATTTCAAGTTTCGGGTCACTCAAGACCTCATAAACTCCATCCTCCATCCTTTTTCTTCTTTCATTTTCTCTCCTGATAGCATTGTAATACTTTCGATCCTTTTCAAGGATCAAAGTGAAATAATAATTTATATTTTCATCATAATTTAAATTCATTAATAAATAAATAAAGTGGGCTACACAAAACCCACCACTACAACAAATCCTAGAATTAGCGTGCCATTTAGCATCCATTTTTACTGTAATTGTTTTTTACATTGAGTGGTCAAACTAGACGCTAAATAGGACGCGTCATGGAAAAAAATTAAAGCATCTCAAAAACATCTTTTTTGCTTCCTAGATAGCATCCTTTATGATGTCTAAAATAGCGTCTATTTTTTTTCTTCTAGAATAGCGTCCAACTTTGCTTCCTAAACAACGTTGAGGTTTGCTTCCTAAATAACATCCTATTTTGCTTCCTAGCGAGTGTCCACTTTTTCTTCTTAAATGACATCCCCGTTAGTGCCATATTTGCATCCTTAATAGCATCATGTTAGCATCCAAATCAGTGTTCAATATTGCATCCATTTTTTCTACCACTTTAGCATCCCATTTTGCACCGTGTTTTACTTCCAAATATGTGCCTATTTTCGCTTCCAAATTTGCACCATTTTTTTGCTTCCTTTTTTGCATCGTGTTTTGCTACCAAAATGACACCAAATATTTCTTCTATTGTTGCACCATGTTTTTCTTCCTATGTAGCGTCATGTTGTGCATCCAAAGTAATGTCTTATTTTGCTACCATATCAATGCCATGTTTGGCTTCATCATTAGCGCCAAGTGTTGCATCCTTTTTAATTCCTAGTTTCACATCTCTCATGTTTTGGTCACTAATTTAATTGTTTTTAAACAATATTATAATATCATTAGGGCATGGAGGAATCAAACCACCAACCTCCTACTTGTAAGGCAGGCGCTCTTCCATTGAGCTATCACTCTTTAAGAATTTGAGAACGTAACTTACAAAGTCCTCTATAATGGTAAAAAGGATAAATACACAAATTTGAGTATCTAATGGTCGGAAAAGGATGATAGATTGTATAAGTTCACAATATATGATCAAGCAGGTCATGAAAACCATAAGCCTTTTCTAGGAATTTTGAACAAAACTCAAGAAATTGGCTTAATGGGATTGCAAAAATCATTATTCCCTAACAACTATAAGTGTACCACTATATGAGACCTATACACAACAATTATCTTAGTGTGGATGCCAAGGATATAGTATATAAGCATGATCATCCTAGAGCCATGTATAAGTGGAGCAATAAGGAGAATCAAAAGAGGATGATCAACCCAATAGTTGGTGCTTCACATGGATCCTATCCACCATGGAATGAGAAATGTTCCTTCTTCCATCAAGCTAATAAGTATCCGCAAGGACAAATGGTTAGGATATATTGTGATGCTAATTCATAATGTTTATTCACATCTCAGGGTGATGTTGCAGTGCTTGCACTGGGATATCTACATGATCTCCAACAAAATTGGATATAAGCATATTCATGGGGCCATAGAGTAAAGGATGAGGCTGTCTTTTTATCTTTTTCTTTGGAAAACCAAGCATGATTTGAAACATTGCGAGAAGGACAGTTGAAAAAAAATAAGATAGCATACTATGCACACAATATTTTATATACATGGCTAATGAAGCCCCAACTCTACATCATCTAGAACTGCCATATTCCATGTGAAGAAAAGTGTTGCAACCAAATTAATTCCATAAGGAAAACGTGGTAGCAATTTAGAACAGATAAAAAAGAACTAGACAGCATACCTATTTCCTCAACTTCACGAGCACAAATTTCAGAGAGCACATGCGCAAACACCTTCTAGCTTTTATGAGTTGCATTATGCAAGTGTAGCATTTCCATTTCCTCAATAATACAACTCTTCCCCTCTAATACTTGGTGAGTCACCGACTATACCTTAAGAAGGTTTCCATCTACTCCTTTTTGTGTTTCCTTTCTTTTGGAGGAACAATGTTGTACAAGTGAATTGTATGTTGCCTACACAATCAAATTTTAAAAATAACACCAGAACCCAAATTTCTGTATTTTCTTGTGATGATCTTTCTGGGTATTGGATGGAGTTTTTAAACTTATTTGTTATTTAAGCGATTGTTTAAGATATCACTCTATATAAAAACATCCAAATTCAAAAATGTTCTTCATAAAATAGGGTATGAACCATGTGAAAAATCCTCCAAAGGGATGATGCTGCTAGAAGACAAGTCCTAAAGGGATGAAATGTTAAAGCACAACCATTAGATCCATCAAAGCATTTCCACAAGTCTGATAGAGTGCGATGGAAGGACTGTTTTAAGGTTTTGATGCACAGAGATATGCTTAGAATTTTTGTTTCCATGACTTCAATACTGCCCACATTCAAAGTTCATGGTTGCATTATCTTGTTATAGGGAAGAAAATGCACCCAGATCTACAATGATGACTGCTAGAAGGACGAGACAAGTCAGTGTATGTCCTTATTTCATGTTTAGGACTGTTTATACTTCTTTTACACATGAATTTTGTCAAAGAGCTAATGATAAGTATTGCAAAATGGCTATTATCTACCCATAATTAACTTAGAATTTCCCAGATATGTTTTTTTATGGTTGTTTACACTCTCTTGACTGTCAAGCATTGCATTTTGAGGTCTGAAATTTACCTAGATTTGTATTTTAGCCTTTATGTCCTTTTATACCTTGCTTCATGACAAACAAGTGCCCAGAATGTTGTTTCAAATGCATATTGGGACTAGAACATGCCCAAACCACTAATTAGATGTTGCATGGAGTCAGATATTCAACCAAAATGCTAGTAAACCACACAGAATTAATGATTTACCATGGATTTGCCCCATTCATGCACATATTTGAAAGTAAGCTCCTTTTGTTGCTCACTATTGTTGTTATAAAGGTGTAAAAGGTACCAAAACTACCCAAAAATTACCACAAAGTTGTTTCAGGCACAAATATGCCCAGGAATTACACCCAACATCAAATATTTGGGGCTATTTAGGCTTAGTTTATGACATAATAGTCCCCAATTGTGCTTAGAAAGTCAAAACTATTCATGGTTGTGGTTTCATGTTATTTTAGGACTATTAGGGGCTGAGGTATGCTCAAAGGAGCATTAGTTGTGCTCAGATCTGATGGACCCTCTTCAACACTATTGTTCACATATTAATCATAAATAATAACCCTAAACTCCTCTACATTGCTAGTACATCCTTGCTCATGACTCAAACATTGATATTTTTAGGCTTGCTTATGACTACAACTTGGGAGAATGGCCTAAAATAATGCCGATATTTGAAAGAGGAGGTTGTTTGAGGGCTAAGAAGCACCAATAATTAATTTTGGGATTGTTTTCATCCTTCTTACTTGCCAATATGTTGAATTTAAATATGTTGTCACCATATATCTTGCTCAAAATAGTTACTGTAACAATTATTGATAAATGTTGATATTCTGAAACTACTTCCATAGTTGAACAAGAAATTATTAAGTTCCAAGGAATGCAACTACTTATTTGTCTGTGTCATGTCTCTTTACAAAAGAAATAGGATCTCACAAACTGTGGTTTAATGGAGCTTTTTATTTTCAAGTAAAAATATTGTGAGACAAACAAAAAAATTGCAAATGAAAATGGACCAACAAAAACTACAATGTAGTATATACTTCATACAATCACAAATGTATTCAAATAGAAATATATGGAAAAACTTGATTTCATAGAACATAATGTTAAGGCTTTCCTTATTTGTGTGCCCATTGTAGCAAGCTACCATAAAAAAACAAGTTATCTTCCTACCATACAATCAATCCATCAGATTGCAATATCATAATACATAATAACCAAATACATTGCCAATACCTATTTCTGTTGGGCATGCTCCTGCTGCTGATAGTAATAAGTATTATGAGAATGCTATAGGAATTCAAAAGTTAAATATAATCATAGAACTTATCAATTCCTTAAAGTTTAGATACCACAATCTTGGATTCATAAAAATAACTTTCTATAATATTACATAATTTTCTGTTGGTTGTACATAATATTGTCCATATGGATGCCAAGAATGTTGTAAAACCATGGTTTTAATTAAGAACCAAAGACACTATTTTATGAATAAATAAAATTACGTGAACACTTCAATGACATAGATATTGAGGAAGAAAACAAGCCATATTTTGCATAAAATAAAATATTGGAAATAAGAAAGAATACAAAATCTCCAATGACATTAGACATGTTACATAAGTGCAAGATATAGAAAGGATGTCCTTTACCATCTTGATACTATGGTTGGAGCATAGATTGTTGCTGGTGCTTTTGTTGTTGATATGGTTGTTGTGTTTGTTGTTGATAACCATATTGTGAATTCCTTTGGCTGAACATGTTATCTGCAACCTATTGAGGCCGATGTTGATAATATGCCTGTACATATGCACAAATCACACTTTCAACTATAAATATATAAACATTCACAATAAGCCATCCTATGTTAGACCATACATGACCAGATTTAGATGTAGTAGTGCAGGTAAATTTTAGCAAAAATAAACTTTAGTACATAATCACGAGTTCACTATACACAAATAGCAAATGAGAAACCAAAGGCAGTTTTTCAAAAGGAAAGAATATAAAAGAGTAGTTTGATGCCATTTGGTAGGAGTAGAAGCATACCTAGGGGGTTGGGAATCTCTCACTGGAATGCTTATTAGTAGTGATCAGGTTTTAGATAGTGTAAGGAAATGATAGAAAGTAACACTATAGGTTTTGATACTTTATTATCTTCCTTAAGGTGGATACCATTTTCCCCAATCTTCAAAAGAAAACTCAGCGTCCATCAACAAAGTTGCTATATAACTTTTAGTTTTGCATGGGTTGTCAAACTCACTGGGACTTTGCCCTGGTATTTTAACTGAAGCCTTCTCATTGGGATTTTGAACATGGGTCATCTTTACAACAAGCATTCCAACTTTCTTCCAAAACAAAACCCGACAAACTTTCTTTTTATGTTACCTGGAATGTTGGGTAGTGTTTACACTTGTTATGCATGTAAATTCCATCATGTGTACTGTTGGTACTAGATTTTCCTCACTAAAACTTTTAGTTTCCAACAATGTGCATGTAATGAGGGGTCTCGGTTCTTGCTGCTGGAATGGTCAAATCCATGAGTTTTGGTGTCAACCTGGTCAATTTCTTATCGCCTTAAATTTCCATCCATCCGAGCCTTAAATTTTTCCATCCATCCCAGCCTTAAATTTCCATCCGAGTCATTTCATAATATGTGCCTTTGGTCTTGTTTTATATGTTTTCCCAAAGAGTTATTCGGTTGATCAAACTTCATCTCATAAGTCTTGTTTTCTTAAACCCTTACCTTGTGTCTTATTTTATTATTAATTTGAAAATTAGGATTTTTAATTTAAAAATTATTATTCTAATAAAATGACCTTTAACCTTTTACTAAAATAATAATTTTATTTTAAAAAAATGAAAGAGTAAAAAAAAAAAAGCTTTACCCATTATCCTTTCAAATATGTTAGGTGTTATTTTTTTTAAGAGGTTAAAGTCGGTTTTCATAAAAATAGATCTCTTATCTTCTTCCTAAATGTCAAGCCAACGGGTGAGGTCAAAAAAGCCAATTGTTTATTTTGAGAAAGCATACCAAGAACTCTTGGACTATCATTTTAGGGTCACAAACTCTCTTGATTATGTAGAACTATTTTGCAAAGTTGGAGCTTCAGGTCTTGTTTTTCATGTGGAAGTCGTCCAAGATAATTGATTTTGAAGCATTCATGGGAGCTGTATTTCATTTGCCTTATGTTGTTGATGGCTTTCTTTTGGTTTTTATAAACATGACGCACCAGCTCGAAAGAGTTTTCATTGTTTGAATTTCAAGTAATACAGATTCCATTCCCATAGAAAGAGCATGTGAAATTGGTGCAGGGAGAACATTCAAGTATCAAATGATTGCCAACAATTATCTAAACGCCATTTATCATTTTTGCAAAAATGATGTTGATGTTATTTATGCATTTAGAGAACCGTATGGAGGGTTTGACTATAGCTAAAGTGTTTGATATTTTCTCTTTAGTCTTCATTGAAGAACAATAAATTACACTATGTTCAAATTCTATGAAAGGATTGTGGTCCTTAGTTTCTGGTAATCATCCACTCATAGGTGAGAGTCTACACCAAATTCACACAATGGTAAAGAAAATATAGAATTCTGGAGCATGCATCTGGGATATTTGAAGTAGCAAGATCACTTGATTAAAGAATTCAAACTGGATAAGTATTTTTGCTTCTACTCTTGTTCAATTTTAATTCGTTGTGCGAAGAGGAACTATTCAAGAAATAGAGAAAACTCTCGATCAATAGTAGCCAGCATTTTGTGACAGTTGACAATGAATATTTGAGAAAGGTTCTTGGTGTATCTCAACAACAACGCCTTTATGATGATCGACTAGAGCTCATAAAAAGAAACTGACCAAATAAAAAAAGAACACGGACAACATTAAACTCATCAACAAAAGACAGAGTCAGTTTCTGAATTAAACACCTAGCAGTGGTGGATAACAGTCAAATGGTCAATCCCTGATATGAAGGAGAAAAATTAGCACCAGTCCCATATTTCTAGTGATTTAAAGAGTATTTTCAGGTAGAATGCAAACTTCCAATGATACAAGTAGCATAATATCAATCACTGATGGAATGTACATCTCCATATTTGAAGGCATTTTCACATTATTTTCAGAAGATCGAGCTCAACATTTTACTGGAAGTTACAGGATAAATGCCAGGTGGAGGAGTACTTGGTGAGAATTAAGAAGCAAGTTTGGGATCCATAATTTCCAGTCATAAAATCATCAGCCAAAAGGAATTTTGCAGAGTTAAAAGATTTATTTTATCCTCAAAGAAAGCAGTTTTGATGTATTCAAGGCCATATGTGGCAGAGGATTGCAAAAATGAACATTAACAAACAAAAAATAGTTTGCATATTTGAAGGATTTTCAAGGCACTTGGCAGCTTCAGAGGGAACATACAGATGGCACAACATTTGGATGACAACTAAACTACAAGTGGTAGGGCACCTGACAACAAAGAAACAACTATCAAAGAGGCAGTTCCAAATTTTAGGTGATAGAGTGTTGGCAGTTGTTTTGATGAATAGTTTGATATAAATTTAAGAGAAATGTAATATGTAGGGTAGAGGTTCCATCCTATGGGCTGTGAGTGATTGTGAGGGTCAAGTTTTTACCAATTTGAAATTGTAAAATTCTTTTGCAGCTCTGTGGGTATATTTTGGGACTTCATGGTGGATGATAAATCTTAAAATGAACCACTTTGGCTTTCTATCAATACAAGTGCTATTGAATGTTTTTGATCCTTCTGTCATGATTCTTATGAAAGTCAATATTTCTGATGCCGGTTTCTCATTATAGATGTGTGTGTTTGTATTCCCTTTTACACTGAAAGTTTTTCTATTATTAAGGCATTCAATATTCGGATATGCGATCAATTTTTTGGGATTATATACCTGGTTCATGGTTGGCTCATACATATAATATTGTTTCTATTTATGTGTTTCTACATAATATTTGCTTACCATCCTTTCTATATACCTATCAGTAACTTTGATCATTCATCCACACCTTCATGTTCCTCTTGTTCTTTTAAAAATCCAAATTTATTTAATTTGAGGTGCCTAAACTTTGTGCTAAGCAGTCGGTACAGACTTTAGGACAAACATGTACCTTAGTAAATTTTGGACATGTGGCTTTCTCAAGGCAGGGATTTCTGATCAACCGAAGGTTTTTAATCCCTGATTTGATCCATTTAGATATAAGATAAGAATGATGGTGTTCCAAAACTGGTACAAACTTGAATGCAATTGGGTTATATTGTAACTAATGAATTGTGAATTTGGATAAAAGGTTGCATTTATCCATTTGATCACTCAACGCTGTGATAAATTTACATGCTCATATTGATACTACCTGACCTCTTTTTGTCCTATATTTGTTGCAATATACACATTTTCTCTATTATTAGCAAGAAATAAATGTACAATCATCCTGGATATACCTTGCTGAAGCATAAATAAACAATTCCTAATCAGGGTTTGAATCTGTTTGCTTCCTTGAGACTTCCTCTGTAAACAAACATTTTGTCTTAGAGAGGGAAGCCTTGATGACTAGAGCATTTTTTTCATTTTTGCATATTAGCCATGATTTCTACTACAGTTATTGGGGTTATTGTTCCTAGCTACAAGAGCCATTTCCCGTCATGTCAGTCCCCTTTTCTTTTTAAATTTGATTTCTGAACTATATGGTCTTTTTCTCTCATAGTTTCTAAATTTTTTGGAAACCATCTTCATATGAGGAAGGAGGATTCAATTAATATTTCTTCTCGATGTACTTATGTTAAAGCTTTTGGGAGCAAGATTCCATTAGCCATCAAGTGATGTATGCCATGGAAACATCTACACTTGAAGCTAATGTTTTCATAGTCTAGCAATTGGCTCTATCCATTGGAAGTTATTGATGTCTGAGAGTAACCTATCAGGAAAACCTTTTCTTAATACTAAATCAATTGACATTGTGGCATAGGTGTATTGACCTCTGTCTTTATTTCTTTTGTCATACCACCCATAACCACCCATGCAACAACTAAACATTCAATAACCACCCATGCAAATAGGGGGGTAACATTTGGAGGTTTTCTGGGTTTTCACCCTTTAGCAGTGATGAAGAAGGTCAATTGGCACGTTCTGGGCACAATTAAAGCAATTTTAAGCACATTTCATACCTTGAATCAGCATAAGAGGAAAATATGAGTTGTTTCATAGTACAATTGAGCATGGCTAAGGACTAGTACAGGCTATTGATTCGATTCCTAGCCCTCTTCTGACCTCAAATCAATAGAAAACAACTTTGTATCTATTACTGGGAAAATATGTGGGTAAACAACAACAATATAAACAACTTTTGGGTATAAAATTGATTCTCAAACTCAAGTCTATGCAAGAGATGCTTTTAACTTTTTAGTAGATTTTGCAAGATAAAAGGTTTTGTGGATAGCACAATGGGAATCTGTATGTCCATTAGAAAAGGTTGCTTGCGGATTGTAGCTGACCCACAAAACAAGATTGTGGCTTGAAAAAGTGTCAATGGAAGATGGACTTGCCATTAAGGAAGCTTGTGGATGCAGATGCACGGAGAATAGGAAGAAAAGCAGATAAAATGAGGAGGTTCAAGTGATTACAAGAATTTGAAGAGTTAGTTCTAATTTTTATTTAGAATCCAACAGTTTTGCAACTGTGATGTATATTGTAAATGTATAGATATAAAATATATGTTCTATTACATAATATAAGAGTCTGTTTAAGTTTATAGAAAAGAAAAAAAGACAGATCCTTCCTAGTAAATACTTTGTTCTATTTAAGCTATCTTACGTCATGGCTTTCATTTCCATTTCAATTTTTCCTAAATATAGAAATTGAAATTAAAGAATGGTTCTTGATTCTGGGGCAATTCTGTCCTCTTTTTCCAAACTAGGTTTCGATATTTTGACCATGCAAACACACTTATCTATTCCATGCTTGTATGGGTGAGGAAGTCAATCTCCCTATATACTTGTTGGAAGTAGTGGGTAACTCACTAATCAAATCCATTCTCTTGACTGAAAGTAGGGAAAACCAAGGGCTCCTTGATTTTGCTGCAATTTCTATGAGGTGGATTGGATAAAGCATTACCGAAGAAGACAATTCTAAATCGATATTATTATAAGTGTATACAAGTTTTTATATTATGAAAATACAGCCTTCCACTGCAAACTTTGCCTCGAGGTTGGTCAATTAGTTGCATCTTCCATCGTTTCCCAAGAAAGTTGAAGAAGAGAGAAACCCAGTGCAAAAGATTAAGGTTTCTCATCGCAGTTCAACAATTAGTCTATAGAACATGCTGAGTTTCAAGAGGTAAAAGACGACTTGTCTCAAATTGTTTCAACACCAAACTTCAGTGAAAGAAAGGCAATCCTTCGATTATTGGTGTAAATCCAGTACCTGAAAGGATTCCATCCCTGAAAGTGACCAAGTATAAACTAGTAGAGAAAATAGGGTTATCGGGTGAAACTAATAGGTATAACCAGAATTTACAAGTCAACAGAGTTAGTACAGACTCTCTGGAGGTTATTAACATGATTCTACATTAAAGTAGCAATTGGGGGTAGTAAAAAAAGATGGAGAAGTCAAGTTTGGCATAGAGGAAAATTAATACTTCGTTTTGACTCAAAATATCGCTACAAAGATATATTATACCCATGTTCAGCATTGCTGACAAGCTTAATCACACACGGTCAACTACGAATAGTGAAGATTTCTAGTTTCAAGAGAATTAATTTGATCTAGTGTATGCCTTATAAGCTCAGATTACTTGGATGGTAGGTTCACTTTCATTGTCTAGCAAGCACACAAGCTAGATAAATATTAAAGTGGGTTTTCTAATGGCTTGTTTGTACAGTGGTACAAAAGAGAACATGAAGCACATATTTGGACACTGTATGTTTGCAAGAGAGCATTTACCTTATAGCAGTTCTTGGCTTCAGTATATTCTACAGATATCTTCAATGCAAGGATTTTGTTTCTAGGGATCCATGGATATATGGAAGATTAGCATGGCAGATTTGGTTTTCTCTAGGACTTTCAACTCCTTATATCACAAAAATAAGATGTTACGTAATATTGAGTGCTCTAACAAAAAAATTGTAGAATAGAAATCCATAGACTTCTTGATGGCTTAGCTACTCAGTTATGTGCATCACTGTTGTACATTTGAAGTTGACTGAAATAAAATTCCTTTCTCTCTCTCTAACAGGTTTTCCCATGCGGGGTTTTTCCTGGGACAATTTGCCAAAAAATTATGAGTCTTGAAATTTCATGGTGTGCATTTATTATTAGAATCCGACCTGTTAAAAGTGATGTTCAATAAGTATTTCAAAGTATGAAATTTTAGTGAAGTTAGAGCACTCTTCTAAACTGGGTTGGGATTTAAAATTTTCAATAAATTTAAATTGAAACCGGGTTGGGGTTGAACACTAAAATATTTCAATCCAATTCTCCCTAACCATTCATGAACTTCCTTCTTGCATTGTTCTTGTTTCCTCTTGACTCCATTTTTCCATTGGGGATTGGCACTGGTCTCCCTGGTCCTCCCATCAACTATACTCTAGCAGAAGACCTCAACTTTTGCTAGTGATATCTCTTCAAATCACATTTCATCCCTCGTCGTCATAGCCTAACAATCCTATCCTAGGGAAGCCCCCCTCGAGTGTGAGAAGAGCCAACCAGAAGTGCAGAGAGGTATTTATGGAGGTAACAGTGGGTAACACCTCTAGCTTACAGCTGGGCTAGCCTATTTTTGGGGGCTTTAATCACACATGCCAGTTGAAGTTGTAACACCCTGCACTGGTTGAGCTCTAGAGCTTGTAATTTCTATTTTATAGGATTTTATATTTGACATTGAAATCTGAAATCATGAATTTCAAGTTAAGATAAATTGGCACTATCATTGTCCAGTTCTATGTGATTAGATAACACTATAAAAATGCATGCAATAGGGAATATGGAATACATACTAGACACTACATAGTAAACTAGGATCTCTATGTTCTTTAAGTTCACAAATATTTATAGTGCATACCTCAGCAAGCACTTGTTTACGTTGCTACAACTATGAATGGATCGCCTTTTGTTCCAATAAATTTTTGCACTCCTTGTCACAAGGCAGAAGTCCTAAGCCAAACACACTCTTTGTAACCTCCTTTGATGAATGATTTGACTTAATATGTGCAGCTTGAACATCCATGCAAATCCATTCTTTTCTCAGGAGTTGACAAGAACAATGAACCGTAACCTAGTCAAATGCCACCAAAATCTTACTTTCTCAGTGGAAGAAAAGAGAACAAAAGTATCAACTTTGAGGAGAGTGTGAAGATCTCATTTTTGAATGCCTTGAGAATGCTGCATCATACAACACATCATTCTGGTTGGCAGACAAGCAACTTCAAGGAAGAAAACAGTACTACAGATTGAAAAATTGGAATCTTGCATCACATGATCATGTTTATGATAAACAACAAAGATTATTACTTAAGATACAAATATAGAATCATCTTAATTTTGTATTGCTCACTGATATTATGCATAAGACAAGTATGAAGTTATAACATTTCTAGTTGGTATCATATTAGAAAGCATAAAGTTAAAGGAATAATAAAGTTTCTTGATTGATTATCCATCACTAAAAGAACACCTTTTTATGGCATGTTTCAGCTGATGGACAAGGGCCCAGATGGCATATCTAAGGGAAAATATGTGTACAATTTGGAAAATTTTTGCAAGATCATGATATCAAAATAGGACAATTCATAACATTCATTTATTATAAATAATAAAATATGGATTTTATATACCTTTATTCAATGAGAAACCCAAATAATATATCAAATTTACCCTTGTGATTATATTCAGCTTTCCCATTCATGCAACAACCGAGAAGCAAACAAGTTACAATCAAAACATTGAAACCACTTAAACAACTCCACTAATGATGCACATATATTTGTCTTGTTGGTTAGATCAGATAAGATCATTTTATTAATGTCCAACCACTGACTAGAAAAGTAGGTCAACGGGACTGTTGAGAACAACGATGTCATCACAAAGATAAGATAATTTTATTAATGTCCAACTAATGACCACAAAAGTAGGTCAATGGGATTGTTGAGTACAATAATGTTAGAGAATTGTCCCTTTCTAGATTTTTTTATTTAAAAAAAGAAACTCATAAATTCTTTTTGTCACACTCTTCAATAGAGATCTTTCTACGAGCTAGATAATGACATAATGACTAGTCATTTGTGCTTGGCACTGCCTTCAATGCAATTTCCATATTAGTTCTTTGATTTTATTCACATTGTGCTTGTTTTGTGATTAGAACTGTCATTGCAATGAAGTAGAACTCATATACATAGAAATATAACCATTAAATTTCAACCAAAAGCCCAAAGTAGGGTGGGATTAGTTATTCCCAGTTTCAAAAACTCCTCAATATTTAATGCTCCAAATATAACTTACAAACAATGCCCAAGTGGCCATTTATAAAACAGTTCCATATGTTATCAAGAATCTACTTTTCTTAGCCCTGAGGGTTAGCTCAATAACTTGATGCAACTGTTGCTAGGATGTTTCCAGTAATCTGGTACACTGTGCAGTTCCCTGGCTTGATTCCCATGGGGTTTGGCTCACTAAGTCTATATAGCCTACTTTACACTAGGTACCATCCTTGGAATGAGGGAAAGTGCCAGATGTTTCCTGGGAATTTATTTCCAAGGAAAAAAGGAATCTACTTTGGATGATGGCTCTCATAGTCTTATCTGAATGCGTGTTTTTCCATGATGTCCTTGTGTCCTGTACATAATTTTGTCTCTTTTTGAATGATATGGAATATTGTAACTTTTGGCATGTCTGGTTTTATTAGCACTATAAATAAAATGAAAATCAAACATATGCGGTCTCCTTAACACAAAAGGATGAGATCATGTGGATTTGGTTGGAATATGCTCATAGACGTTGTGGAATATATAGAGATCCCCTTCACAACACTTAGGTATCATCATCGTGTTGGGTATCAGACCTCCCATTTTGGTGATCAGCCCCGGAGCTCTCATCTACATGGTATGCTTTTATCAATTAATTACGTCAATTGCTATGACCTCCATTTAATCTTTGTGTGTTGTTTTGGTGATTAGACCTAGGGATCTTATCTATATGGTATATTATGATCAATCAATTATATCAATTTCTATGATCTCTAAATTATATTATTGTGTGGTGGAAATCCAATTATTTTAACATTTACACACATTCTGTCTCAATGTCTTCCAATTTCCCAATAAAAAAGTTGTGGCATATCTTATAGTAATCACAGTGCACTATAGGCACTGCTAGGTAAAGGCATAAGGCCATTGAGTCAAAATAACACATACATAAAGTTAAAAAATGTATGGAGACGTTGTTACAATAAAGCAAAAATTCTTGGACTTTGCCTTGAATATGTTTCAACTCTATAGTAAATAAGTGCAAAAAGTCACAAGTTAGTGTGAAATACATGGCATAAATATGTAAAATATATAACAAAAATGTTGGCCCTATGACCTACTATTATCAACAAAGAGACCAAATGCAACAATATACCTTGCCTGCATTTCATGGACACTTTCATATAATCTATCCCCATGGCTCCTAAAGCGTAAAATGAGATCAAACAATGAAAACAATGAAAACAATGTTTTATATAAATGATGAGATCGTTCCCCAAGAAGTGACTTCTATACAAACGCATTAAGGTACCTTTCATGAGAAACTATAAGTTTATCAAGGTCGCTTGATTCTTCCATTTCATCCAAAAATTCCACTCATGAGTACTCAAGAACTTCGAACATGAGATGGCTTTGCAGATTTGTGAGTATCTTTTCTCTAGCAAAGGTAAAAGCAAAACAGGAAAACATGAAGCCAATGGTAGCACTAAAAAGGTAAGGATGTGATTTAAACTTATTGACATTATATATTTTCCATTATCAGTGATTTCTTTATTCATGTATATAATCATTTACAAATCAGATATCCGATATTGCATATAAGAGAATTTACTGTCAGACAAGGCATATTCATTAGAGAAAATTTCAACTCAAAATGGGCCTTTTAACTTTAACTCAAAATCCATGTCATCATGTGTTAGCCAATGAAATTGTTTTAAATTTGAAATACTGTATAGGTCTTAAACACCTTTTTAATATAAATTTGGGTATAAGTATAATAAAAAAACCACTTTTTTTGTTTGTATTTTCGACATATATCCCCGTGTTTTTACTCAAATTTCGATCGGGAGAGCTCGTTGGATGCAGAATTAAATTCTGCATCCAACGAGTACCCACTTGGCATACTTCTGATAGACTTCTCTACCCCAAAAACAATAAATACATGAAAAACATGATGATGATGTCATCATCATGTTTTTTCAGGTATTTCTTGTTTTTAGGGTAGCGGGGTCCGTCAAAAGTATGCCGAGTGGGTACTCGTTGGATGCAGAATTTGTGTAATTTAATTCCGCATCCAACGAGCTCTCCCGATCGAAATTTGAGTAAAAAAATGGGGAGATATGTCGAAAATACAAACAAAAAAGTAGTTTTTTTCTTTTCTTCCAACAAAATTAATAAATATTATTTTATTATTTTAACTATTATTTTATTAATTTTTTTTAGGAGGCCCATTTTGAGTTGAAATTTCCTCTAACGTGAATCAGTAAATCTTACTTTTTAATTTTTTACTCAAAAGTGAACAACGTGTTTGTAGGCAGAGAACCAGTTAGGTCCTGATTGGATGCTTATGTGATCAGGCACTGCTGGGGTCCCCACTATCAGCGAATGGTTCACTAATGTCTTGTCTCCAGGATCTAATGTTGGCATTGACTCAGTAAGTCTGATAGGAAGATACTTTACTAATGAATGCAGAGGAAAACTTTTGAGCATAATATGCTTGTCTAAATGACAATTTGTTAGCATGCTTTTATGAGATTGACAGAAGGTTACTAATAATCTATCTAAACTCTCTCTACTTCTATCTTATCACTTGGACTGCATGCTATGGTATCGTGTTTGTGCAAAGAAATGATTTTTCCATCTCACTTTATATTGTAGCTATGGCATTCGTGCTGGTTTAATCTTTTCTCTTAATATTTTGAAGTTAGCCAAGATGGTTAAGATGATGCACTGAAATCTAGAGTAATATGCATACCTACACTCTAAATGTCAGTGCCTAAAATACTTATATTTCACTGTGGATGGAATTGATAGAGTAATGTAATGGGAAATTACATCAATTTTATTGCATAGATAATTCCTGGAGATTCATACTCCCAATTGGACATCAAAATACAAAGTAACCTTGTAGAATCTCAACAGAAAATACAGCTAGGTACATTACAAGATCTAGTAAATAATTAAGAAATACTCTTCAGTAGTGATATTTTGATTACATAATTAAAGCATCTTAATCAGCATTACATTAAATGAATAAAGCTCTAGATACTCCAATACTGGATAGAGGGTGACAATTTGAATAGCGTAAGATTTAAGACAAATGAACTAGGTAAGAAATGAGAGTACAAAATTCGCTACCCTTGCCATGTTCATGTCATTACAACAAATGTCTTTTTTGATTCTTATATTTTTTTAGGAAAGGCACATTGTCAATAAATCAAATGTTTCAATAATTCCTCCAGAGTTTAGAGTATGCATGCGTGGCTTGAGTACAAACACTTAAATGCATATGTTTCACCTGAAAAGCCTTTATTTTGATTGGTGTGAGACTATTTCCTCTAGTATTTGCCCCTTTCCAGGTGAACTCAACCCCTGATTGATTGACCCTTAAACCAATAATTATTTCATTACTAATTTGTCCCCTTTCTAGCACTCATAAATTTATATTACATTTTTTTACATTTTACAGATTGATATCATTTATCAGTTATCTATGTGAGGCCTGCATCTTGCATTGTTGGAAAATTCAAAATAGTATGGGCTGGGATCGTGATGTATTAATATGTGTTCTTTGAAAAGTATAAAACCATATCATGAAGGGGTGAAGTATTCTTGTTGCAACCAACAATATTTGCAGATATATTTGTCATTTGAGGTCCATATTAAATCTTTATGTTGACAAGTTCTTGCTGCTATATATCTAAACCATGTCATAGTTTTTTATCATGGGTAGTGGTTGTGCCAAGGCTGTTGGGAGTGGAACACATTTTATATATAGCATGTTTTATTATATTTTGATGCATATATTTTAAAAAACACGTATAATGCCAAAATATCTGTAGAAAACATGAAAACATATATTTATCCATTTAGTACGGATATAACATCAGACATCTAGTAGCTATCAATTTTAAAATTGTCATCAAATGATCAATCATCAAGTTTCAATATATAACATTTTCCATTAACAAACTCTAATAGATAACATCAACCATGAAATGAAACAAAATATCATATTCATTACCAAAGAGTTGTCAGATAGAATCAACAATTTAAACTTGAAAGGTAGGTTCAAATTTCAAAGTTCAAAGTTAAAACTTAAAATTTTATATAATATTTAGAAAATAAGACATAATTAATAAATTTTTATTGTGATAAGTAGACTATAGGAATTGGGACTGTAGAGTCCAAGCAACAGACACAAAAAAAAACAAAGAATGGAAGTAGTAATTTTTCTTGGAATTTAGACAAGGAATCGGATGAATAAGAAAATGATTAACTTGAAACAAATAAAAAGGACTCAATAAAGGATAATTTATATACTTTTCACTATGAGTGTACATAATCTTATATTTTATCAAAGGTTCGATGGGATCTAGACAGTTTAGAGCCATGTTATAAACTTCCAACGAAAATGGGTAGTCATTGTGATTAGTGAAAGCATCATTGGCACAAAGATAAAAATAGGATGTTGTTGCCAAGAATGTGTCAAACATGAGACAAAATCAACATGAAGCACTCAAAACATGAGGCATGTGAATGGACTTTGGATTTCACTAGAGCTTTTAACAATTTTAAATAAAAAATATTATCATAAAAAGAAAATATTTAATACTTTGCGAGTTTGAACTTAGCGAAGAAAAAAATATTTATAATAAGAAAAACGAGAGGTAGAGAGGAGATAAGTCAAACAATCTTCTTATTTTTCATTTTATATATTTTTACTTATTTAACATTACAATTAATTTTTTTAGGATATTTGCGAGTGGTTTCAACTTCATTAGATTTCATAGGCAAACAGTAGAATTTTAGATTCAAGATTTCAGGATTGCAACATTGCCATTGGATTTTATCATGTATGAAGTTATGGGATTGACATTTAACCAAGAACATAATCCCTCTATATACCTTGATGTTGGGTAGCTTACAGAAGCGAGAAACCCTTGGTGATATATTCACTGACACAATATATGTAACTAAGGTGCATAGAAGACATAACAAGGATTCCTGATGCAGTTTGCAGATGGTAATAAAAATACTGGAAGGCAAAAATTTATGAAGAACAAAAATACATATGTCCATAGGTGGACAGAAACATATGCATTCAGAAGCAGCAACGTTTTGGGTGAAGTCATTGTCTAAAACCTGTCATGGGTTTTGTGTTGGGATGTGTTAAGCAGGTTCATGTTGGGTGTGAGTCATATACATACTGACAATAGTGTGTGGTGTGGCTTGGATGCATTGAAGTAGGGAATGAGCAGGACCTTTAAAAATGGACCAACAAAAGAAAGGTGTACAACACAGATAAATCAAGGATTTGATTTAAGTGAGATATAGGCAGTAAGATCGTCCTGGACTAAGTTTCAGTATGGACAACATGATTGATGATAGTAGACTGACTTATCAAAGCATAAATTTGCATGTCAAGGATACGTCTAACAATCTTTCACGACTCGGAATCGGCAAAGACTCGACTGGTATATGACTTGTCAACTTGGGAAAGACTCAAGAAATACTTGGGGCAAACTCGGCAAGACTTGGGAAATAAGAAAAAAAATTAAAATATGATACATTTTGAGGAAAAAAAAGATTAATGACATTTCCAATCATTCCAGTAAGTTATAAAACTACAATCTTTCCAATCATATTTTAATTTTTTTGTTATTTGCCGAGTCTTGCCGAGTTTTCCTCGAGTCTTTCCCGAGTTGATCAGTCATATTCTAGCTGAGTATTTTTTGAGTCTGAGTCATGCAACATTGGTCTAATGTTCTGGGCAGCTACATAAACCATGCAGCTGCTGATAGGGAGATTTATCTGCTGAGATTAGCATGAGAAGGAATTAATGTTTATGCCAGAAAGGGTGGTTTGAGTAGTTTGTATGTGAAGACCAACATATGATTATTCCAGAGAGGTTGGCATGAGTAGTGTGAATCTGAAGAATAAGATCTGAAATCAGATGTGGGTTAAGAAATTGGTATGGTGATGACATGGGCATGGGTTACAAACCTGGAACAAAGGAGAAAATCAGGTTCTCTAACTGATATTTGACACGGTCTCGGATGCCCCTGTTTTGTGATGCATCCAATCAAAATGTTGCATGTAGTTTCATAGATATGGATGATGGTCATGTTATTGCTAGATGAGATTGAGTAGAAGGTATTTGGGACAAGGCATCTCCAAGATTTGGAACTTGAAATGACCACTACAGGAATGTGAATCGAACATGCTTGGATGCCCTAAACATTGCCCAGATTTAAAAAGTGAAACCTTTCACTACTAGAGGATATTGTTTAAAGGTCAAAAAATGCCCAGAAAGAAGTAAAATAATGTGATACACCTCAACGTGCCTAAGGATATCGAATGGCCTACATTATTGCTATAGGTGGAATGTTTTTGCGCAGTGGTTTCTACACAGCGCAACTAGTCCTCGAGGTAGCTAACCATATGGAATAAAGAGAAAATCAAAAGAAATATATGGAGATGTAAGACTTTATATCCGTAGATGGATTATGATCCGTTTCTCTCTAAGACACCTCGCTTCGATATTTAGCTCTTATTGAGGGCTCTGGTACTTGTGTTTTGTGAGGAGCAAACTAATTCTTCCTCTTTTTTTTAGTAGCTGAGAAAAATATTAGAAATGAAAATGGAAAAGTTTGAAAAAATATTACTGATTACTTCAAATTACTACAGGGGAAAAGGGAGCACACCAATACAAAATCACATGGAATTTATTGATATGGATGTGGAACTAATTGAAATGGATGCAATAGAAAATGCATCCTTGGAAAAATCCCTTTATTAAGAATTTAGGATCATCAAGCAATGCAAGTAGATATACGAGAATTTTTTAGCAAGGGGCTCAGAGTGTGAAGGAAAAAACAAGGATGCAGCATATATTGGGAATGGAAGAGTTGGGGCCAGAGAGGGAAATTCATGAGATCAGAAGGAAGGGGATTTCTTAGATGTGTTAAACATAGATGACAAAATCTAGTTATAGTATTAGAGGTAATCATTGCAAAAAAAAATGAATCCATACATGAATTCAAAGAAATTCATAATTTAAAGAATAATATACTGGGATTTTAGGTCTATTTGATGAATAACATACTGGTATTTAGAGCAATAGTTCAGGGATGCTTGGACTAAAATTGTTAGACAAACTAATAATCTTGAAAAATTTTGTTTGTCTCAAAATGCCTAGAAATAACCCCATTGCTTGTGATTAAGCAAATATGGAGACCATTTTCAGATTGGACACACCTTGCCTTCTTATCGTAGACCACAACATAGTTGAGCATAAATATCATCCTTTCATATACTTGTGCAGGTTGTAGATCTAGTAGGCTGTATTCCTCGGTCCCATCACACTTCAGACTTCTACCCCAGTTACCCCAGTTTGGAGAATGAGTTGCTTTTCCCTTTTTGCAGTCTTGACAAATGTGAATACGGTGCTAGATTTGGCGGTATTTTCCCTTGTTTTGGAATATTTGAAATGGAAACAAGTAACATAAATCTCATTCTTTGGATCACTCAGCCTATGGTTCCCTTGAGCGTTTAAATTTGAACCCTTCCAAATGGTTTTAGTACTGCATACAAGTGTAAAGTTAAAATTTTCCTTTAAAAAAAATTTAAATCTCAATTTATCCTTCTATGTAAGGATATCATTTTTGTTAACATTTCAAAAGAAGAGCAACATTGAAAATACTAGTATACATGTAAATTTCTTAAGATTTTGAAATTCCTATGCTATAAAGTTTGACTTGTAATTCAAAATATTGGAAATATCATAAATTATAATCATTCACTTACGTCACGCACTCTGTGCTTAGCTATGTAAGATGGCGAGTGATAACTGGCTGCTACCAGTTTCATCTTATGATGCAGAATCCATTGAAGAAACACTCACTCCTTGAAGCTTTGCTTTCTTGATCAAGAGGGAAAAATTGAAGGGATTTTAGTTTGAGTATAGCCGAAAAATTATTGGGAGGCTTTGCATTTCTTTTTCTTTTTAAAATTGATAAATACAAAATTAAATGATTATATATAAATTATTAAATTATTAAATATAAATATAATATTTTTTAAAAATTTAAACTAATAATATTTAATGATATTTATATTTTAAAATGTATCAAGGAAATTTTAGTATGAAAATATAATTAATATATATATATATATATACACTAAAATAACATATAAATTATTAATTACAAATATATATTTTATTTTTAAAACTTAAAAATAAATTTTAAATAATAATATTTTAATTATATTTATGTTTTGAAAAAGTAATGAAGAAACCATTAAAATATAATTCATGATACATTTAGTGTAAATATAATGCTATCAAATTTATATATTGTAAAATTAATTGTTACAATTTTTTAAAATAAAACAAAATGGAAATTTTGTGAATTTCAACATGTGCTTAAAAGCACATTTCATAATAATGGAAATCAATTGAATCACTTAATAGAAAATCCCGCATAGGTGACTATCAAACGGGTAGCTTGAGAAGCACCATCAAAATATGCACATGCTCCTTCCTTGTTTATATTGTTATGTGGTATTACCCTAGGATATTTTGAACCCACATCTTGTTTGAAATGTTGTATGATAGTTAAACTTTACTCACAGAGACCTTCACCAATCCCTCTCCTCCCACTCATTACTAGGATCTTGGGCAGCTTGAATGTCAAACTCGAAGGCATGGAACTCTCTACTCATCTTGTAATCATTTATATTCACATGTTGAAACTCTACTTATTACACCATGACCTCATTCATGCACCTTTAGGGTTCTCTTGTAACCCTTTGGGGGAAGGATCATTTTCCTCATCGCTCGCCTCGCATAAAGGGATGGGATCTACAATATTGTCTCCTTGTCCTAGGTTCCTCTCAACCTATTTATGTTTCCCAACCCTTGGAATGGGGAAACCTATATAGTATCATGGAGGCTTTGATGAAGCCAAGTGTCTGAAGCACCTCTTCTTGAAACGAGAGGGATCATTCCATGTTTAGAGACATTGTTGTACAACTCCATTAATATTCCTCTCTATTGTAGGTTTATAGTATAGAATGTGATATCAAGGTATGTTATAGCTCAAAATGACACATCTTTCCATATGACCACTTTCCTATGTTTTCGTCGCATGTCAACACTTCCATGACGACACTTCAAGAAAGTCACTGAAAGTCACTTAAAACACACCTAAATTGGAGGACCCATATCTGGAGTTTTGTAACTTTGTTTGACCTCAACCCTACACCGTTGGAAAGGTATTTCTATTAGCTAAAACTTTCCAGCAGATACCAAAGTCTGAAAATGCCCAAAAATACCCTAAAAGTGAGTTTGTTGATGTGTATGTGAGTTTCCTTAAGGAAACCCATGTACGTACACGAGTCGCTATATATAATAGTCACATATTCCTTAAATACATGACTTTCTACATTGCAACCCCTGTATACCTCCTGGTGTACACAACTGTTGTTTCTATAACCTGCGTACGCCTCCTGAAAATGTCAAAAAATAGGTATTTTGAAATTCGGGTAGTTTGGGTAGTTATGCAATTGACTCCTTCAGTTGTAACTACTTTGTATTCGACCCTAACTCTTCATTAAGCATATAAATAGAGGTAGGGAGGTCCATGAGAGGAGGCTTGAATCTTTGCATTGTTATGCTGGAGGAATTGGAGCTCTCTTTTCCCACACCTTTTCCCTAGAAGCTTTCTCCTTGTGTTGCAGAGCTTGGAGGCTGAGATTTTTGGAGAAGAGAAGCAGCAGAACCAGATCAAGGTTTTGTGAGGTGCCGAACTTGAAGAGAAGGTATATTTGTACTTGTTTTCAAGATTAATAAAGATGTGGTGTCCTTCTTCTTCCCAAATAATTGTTCAATGTGTGATTGAATCTCTGTTTATGATAATATTATGATGTTAATCATATTATTATTTCATGTTTATTTGATTATCATTGATTTATATGTGGTCATATTGGTTTGAGGAAGGTATAATTCATTTTGTAGGTCTCTTGGAGCAAGAGGAGTGAGAGGAGAAACAAAAGGACTGAAGCACTACTTTGATCAACCTTCATTTGGCTAAGGTATGAACCATTCTAATCTCTGAATCTTGTTTATATATACTTGCAGAACCATTTGCATCCACCTTTCAACCCTAGTATGTTGATGGCCTCTTAAACCCTAGCCATAGGAAACTTTCCTTTACAACAGAATTGGTGAATCCACTGGGGAGAGCCTTGTCTATTTGGGGTTTCTTTGTATTTCTTTCATCCTTTTGTAAAGTTTCATGTGTTTCTTACAAGTTAGGAACACCTTTTGAGTTTGTTGGAACACCTTTCCTACCTTCCTAGGTCAGTTTTTTATCCTTTTTGTGCCTTTTGTCATACATACGTGACTTGTAGGCTAAACATTCACATGTCTGTGTTGTATATGTGACTTGCACTACCTACAACCTGTGTGTCATACGTAACCTACCTTAAGGAAACCCACCTTTGCACCTGAATTTATGTTCTTTCATCATTTTTAGGGTTTTTGTGTGATTTGAGGGATTTTGTAGGGCCTTCAAGGGTCCTTGGCATGTGTATGACTCCTGAGAGGTTGTTTTATCCTTGTGAAGTGCTCTTTGTCTATCTTGTAACTCTTTCAATTCTTTGAACTCATTTTTGCTTCCTTCCCCCCCACCTCCTTCTTTGTCTTGACCTTGTTGGACAAGGTACTGAGCAACCTCTGTTTGTAGGTTTAGATTGATACTTGGGACTTCTTGACCTTTGTTTATGTCAGTCTTATTGCTCAGTCTCTTCATTCCAAATTTTTTGGCTTGTTTACCTTTGTGAGCCTTCCTTTCAAGAGAGGTTGATATCCAACTTTAGGGAAACCTAGGGTTTGTTTGTGGGGTGTAGAGTAGTTGTCTATTTTCTTTGCTTATAGTACTTGCTTGCATTAGTTGATAGGCTTTTTTTTCTTTTGCATTTATAAAAGAAAAATAAAAAAACATGTTTTCTTTATATGCATGTAGATTAGTTTTTAAGTCTATATTGCATGTCATATCATTATTTTTGAAAAAATAAAAATAATTTGTTCTTTCGTGGCTTTCAAGTTTCTATTTGTAAAAGAAGAAGAGAATAGTTTTTTCTTTTTGCATCTCATTTCTCTTTGTTTAGTCATTTTGTTTCAACTTTGAGTCAAAACAACACATAAGTTTCATGCCATTTACCCTCTGATTAAAAACAGCCCTTAAAATAAATGATATAATTTAAAAATTATTAGTAAGTTTTATTTTATAGGGTCATACACCAACTATCTCAGGCTAGACTTGTGGGATAGGGAGTTTAAACTCCCCACAAGTATACAATTTTAGACGTAGCTGGCCAATCACTAGGTAAACCCTTTTCTACATTGATTGTATCTGGGAAGATCCTCTCAAATGGGAGTTAAGCACGAGGCCGCGTGGAGGCTTCGACTGAGGAGATAACCCTTCGATTCCTTATCAAAGTGTAGACCAAGGTTTTTGCACATCTGGGGATTCTGTCTTAGACAGGGTTTCAGGATTTGCTACCCTGCCCATGCATACAAACCAGGCTTACGACTGCCCCCTAGACTGTCAATATAGTTAAGGTATCCTTTAGTCTCTTTGACATCTAGGGTTCATACACAGGTACACTGGAAGGCTACTTCTGGTTGACCTTGGATGACCTTGGAAGGTAACCCCGGTAGAAGGTGTGGGAGGGCGGTGGGTGATTCCTCTGCTTGTGCCTAAGAACATCTATATGGACACCAAGTAATTGTCTATTAGCTTTCTTTTGGAAAGTGTTTCTTGTACCTATTTGTCTTTTTGGCTTTAGGAAATTTTTAGTGAGTGTTGTGTGGTCTGTCTGTACTTAGTCTTCCTTTAGGTGTGTGCTTGGTACTTTTGGTTTCCTATTGAACACCAACCAAGATATCCCCATTCTGGGAACTCCTTGTACTATTCCTCTCATGGGGAATGTTGGTGTTCCCTTGATGACCACCCTAAATCTACCTGGATTCACCCTAGGGCTAACGGTGTGGTTGTTTTCCACTACAACTATCCTAAATTCCCCCAATGATTCGCAAGTAAGCTCCTTATATCAAGGGCATCAAAAAACTGTTTTTCCTTCATCTATAGTTGATTCTCCTACTCCTTCTACCTCATGCGGTGAAAGCACTGATGCTAGTAACCGATGGTCTAAAAGGAGTAAAATAAGGAGATATAAGAAGAAGGCATGTAAGAAAGGGGGCACCCATTCAACCTCTGCAAGTCAAGTTGAACCTCACCACCCAGCCTCTCTGGTTCATGCTAGGGGCACCTATCCAACTTCTGCAGGTCATGTGGGATCTAAGCACTCAACCTCTGCAAGTCAAGTTGTTCTTCACCATCCCACCTCTGTTGATCATGCTGGTGGGATCATTCCAATCATTCTAGGCCACGTTGGATCCAGTCAATCAGCCTCTGTGGTTCATGCTAAGGGAACCCATTCAACCTCTGATGTTCATGTTGAACCTCTCCATCCAACCTTTGCAAGTCATGTTGGATCCATCCACCCAGCCTCTGAAGTTCATGTTGGGGGCACACACTCAGCTGCTGTAAAGCATGTTGATCCTAACCATTCAACCTCTATTTTTCATGCTAGTGGTGCCCGTCCAACCTCTGCAAGTCATGTTGTACCCAGTCTCTCAGCCTCTGTAATTCATGTTGGGGGAAGTCTCTCAACCTCTGTGGTTCATGCTGAAGACAATCCATCAGCCACTGCGAGTCATGTTGACACTATTGATAAGAATAACCATTCAAAACAGAAGCCCAAGTTTCCTTGTAAGCTTTGTGAGGGAGACCACCTTACTTATAAATTCCCTTCTATCATGGAGGTGCGAAGAGTTTGGTTTCATGGTCATCCTATTTTTGAACATTCTGAAGTTTTTCAACAACCAACCTCTCTTAGTCAGGTTGGACCCAGTCACCCATCCTCTGTAGTTCATGCCGGGGAAAAAATCTCAGCCTTTGTAGGTCACGCTAAGAGAAAACAGTCAGCCAATACTAGTCATGTTGACACCATTGAGAAAACTAGTCTTTTGAATTGCAAACTTAAGTTCCCTTATAATTTATGTGAGGGAGATCATCTTACTCACCAGTGCCCTGCTATTGCAGAGGTGCGAAGAGTGTGGTCTGAGACTCAAGAATTTCCTTCTCCTGAACAACCTATAGTTTCTCAACAACCTACTCAACCTTTGGTTGTTCCAGTGGTTGAACCAATATTAGATTTGGTCAATCCCACTCTTCTTTCGAAGAGTGATCCTATTGTGATTGAACCAATGTCATCTTTGGTCAATCCCACTCTCCCTTCAGAAAGTGACTTTCATGATGCGGTTGAATCGATTGCATTGTCGATCAATCCCACTCTTCCTTTGGAGAGTGAAGTGTATGCTAGTAACATTTTCTTCACTTCCAGTTCAAAACTTACTGAACAAGGGGGCACTGAACTCATTTTGTATCAACCCCCACCAATCTCTCGGATTGCTTCCTTTGATTGGGATAGCCTAGTTGAGCCACACCTTGCTTCTGATGCGCCTTTCTAAATCAAGGTCAAAGTTGAACCATACATGATTTCTTGTTGTATTGTTGATGAAGGAGCCTCAGTTAATATCTTGTCTACTCATGCTTGGAGAGGCATGGGATCTCCCAGCCTTGTGTCAACTACTAGTTAGTTACTAGCATTTGATAGAAGAACTTGTATAGGCTTGGGAATTCTTGCTCAAACACTTGTTACTTTGGGTGGTAAGACTGTCTTAGTTGACTTCATGGTGATAAAAGACCCCTTGGATTTCAATATGCTCCTTGGACATGATTATGTCTATTCCATGCAAGCTATGGTGTCAACATTCTTTCATGTGATGTACTTTAATCATTGCAAAGAAATTGTCACTATTGATCAGTTGGATTTTCTTGATCCTTCTCCTGATCCAACTAGAGACTAGGTCTTTCCATTATTGGTTCCTAGTGCTTCTATAGACACTACCACGCCACAGGTGAGCTATGTGGCCTCATGTCCTTTGTGTTCAATTGCTACTAAGAATCAGCCTCTATTTTTAGGCTTACCTTCTCAGGACTTGGTCCCAACAGTTGAGCGGGTGAGTCATTCTATACAGACCATGGAGCCATCTTTCCAATCTATCGATCCATTTGAAGTTTTAGACATGTGTCCTATCTTGGATGATCCCCTTGCTTCGAATGATGTCTTCCTAGAGTCTTTGATACAGTCTGACCTTCTTATGGATGTCAGTTTAGTTGTGACTAAGTCTAACCCTAATTTCCCTAGTAAGCCTAACCTTTCTTCTTATGTTGGTCTTGTTGAGTCTTTTGACTCTTCCTTTGAACAACAAGTCAGTGATCCTGATGAGTTGGATTTTTCTTATGAATTTTTCAACTCCCGTGATACTGAGTTTGCTCTTGCAAACTCTATCTCCCCTACTGATATTTGCTTTCCTTCTGAGGTTGATCTTATTGATTATAAACCCTTGAGCCTTGGTGCTATAGAATATTCTTCAGTCGATTCTTCCTTGACTTTACTTTTTATAGAAGATAGCAAATTCACATGTGTTTCTACCAAAGTGATCCACATCAGATATTTTCTTTTGAATATGATCATGATGTTGTTGTTTCTTGGAGACAATATTCTTAGTTGGATTCACAATTGTTTATTGGCCTTATCTTTTTGTTCAAGCTATAAATGCATTTGCATGTGCCCTGGTCATGCTTATAAGTCTGATTCCAGCTTCCACTCTTTTAGCTCGTTGTTTAAGCCCTCATATTTGCTCTCATCATCAGTCAGCCTTGTATATTTTTTCCTTTGCACCTTGACACCTTTTACCTTGAGGAGGCGTTCCCTGAGTGTCTTTATCCTGCTCATGTTCCTTGCATTATGCATAGGTCTATTTCTTGTTCTTGGAACAAGTTTCTCCTGCCTATGACACTAGTCTCCTTGCATTTAGAGCATTCTTTCTGATCTCCTTCAAGCTCATTAAAAATAGTAAGGAGGTCACAAGTTGACTTTTCTGGACTCGTTAAAACTTCACGGGAAATATATTGAGTTTCTTTAGGCCCAGGTCTAACTCCTCAAAATAGACTTGACTGTTGAGTAAACTTGTCCATTCAGGCTCGTTAAGAATATGTGAATGGGAATCCACATTGGTGGTAGGTTATCACTTTCTTGGACCATGTGGAATAGTACGAGAAAGGATCGCTCTCTTTTCTTCAGAATTGAGAAGAGTATTCTTAGGTATAGGTTTATCACTTTTCCGGGCCTGAGGGACTAAACTTACGGAAAAGGAACCCCTGGTATGAGCTTAATTTTCTCTTTTTCATGCTCTAGACCTAAACATGAAAAATATTTCGAGTGTACTTTATGTATTTGTCATGCTCGTTAAATCCTAAAGAACAAATCATTGAGTTTATTGTTGTAAGCCCCATTCCTCGTAATCAAATGGATCTTTCCGAGTGATCGTGCCTTCCTTCACACTTGTAAAAATCAGGCTATATGTTTCTTTTGAATGTACTAGGGTTGAAAGGTGGATGAAAATGGTTCTGCAAAAATATATAAACAAGATTCAAATATTAGAATGGTTCATACCTTAGTCAAACGAAGTTTGATCCAAGTAGCCCTTCAATCCTCTTCTTGCTCCTCTCTCTCCTCTTGCTCCAAGAGACCTGTAAAATGAATTATACCTTCCTCAAACCAAAATGACCACATATCAAGCAATGATAATCAAATAAACATGAAATAATAATCTGATTAACATCATAATATGATCATAAACATAGATTCAATCACACATTGAACAATTATTTGGGAAGAAGAAGGACATCACATCTTTATTAATCTTCAAAACAAGTACAAATATACCTTCTCTTCAAGTTTGGCACCTCACGAAACCTTGATCTCATTATGCTACTTCTCTTCTCCAAGGAACTCATCCTCCAAGCTCTGCAACACAAGGAGAAAGCTTCTAGGGCAAAGGTGTGGCGAAAGAGAGCTCCAATTCCTCCAGCATAACAATGTAAAGATTCAAGTATCCTCGCATGGACCTCCCTACCTCTATTTATATGATTAATGAAGATTTAGGGTCGAAGACAAAGTAGTTACAGCTAAAGGAGTCAGTTGCATAAGTACCCAAACTACCCGAATTTCAAAATACGTATTTTTTTGACATTTTCAAGAGGTGTACGTGGGTTTCCAAAACAACAGTCGCGTACCCGAGGAGTTATACATGGGTTTAAATGTATAAATTCATGTATTTAAGGCATACATGACTATTATATATATAAAATCGCGTACATACGTTGGTTTCCTTAAGGAAACTCGCATACGCATCAAAAAACTCATTTTTAGAGTATTTCTGATCATTTTCAGACTTTTATGTCTTCTAGAAAGTCTTAGCTAACAAAAATACCTTTCCAATGATGTAGATATGAGGTCAAATGGAGTTACAAAACTCTATATATGGGTCCTCCAATTTAGGTGTGTTTTCAATGACTTTCAATGACTTTCTTGAAGTGTCGTCATGGAAGTGTTGACATGCGACTAAAACATAGGAAAGTGGTCACAGGAAGAGATGTGTCATTTTGTGCTATAGAAATGATCCAACCACCAATCTCAATGCTCTAGTGGTCAATCCTAATAAATACCATTTCATATCCCATGAACTAACTTGTTGCTTCAATCATTTTTGGCCAAAGTAGATCAATCATCATTATTTGATCTCAAGATCCTAGAAGATATTTTTTTAATTGATTTCTTGATCCATCCATGGACCAAATTATTCTTCATTAAGGATTTTCATAAGTTCTTGACAGAAAAAAGAAACTAGACAATAGCCCCCATATCTAGGGTATCAATAGATTGTTTTTGTGGCCTTGGCATGAATCCTTTGGTCCCTACATAAAGGTTTTATCTTCACTCCCAATGTGGGTGAGCATTATAAACCTCTCATTACAATAAAATAATGAAACTCCCTTGATAGTTCTATTGAGAAGCTCCTATGAAAATTTGTAGAGGATTATGAAATGTTAATTTAAAGCCTTAAAGTTGTATGTCCTAGTTTGGTAGAGGATTTTGAACCTTTCTCTACTTTTCTAGAAAACAAACTCCCATGATACTATTGAGGAGTGTTTGTGAAAATTTATTTCAATCTCCTCATAAACCATTTAAATCCTTAAAACTACCTATACAAGGATTTGTGTTAAGGTGGATCTAAGTTCTGGTCTTCCAAAGAAAATTATTTGGAATGTGGAAGGTAATATGTGGTCCCAAATGTTGGACTATGAGCAAGTGGATTTGAAGTGTAGATCTTGTGTTGGGACTAGTCACTTGGCTATTTATTGTCACAAGTGGAATTTTAAGGATTCCCACTCGAAGACTTTGATAAAAAAAAGCGTAAAAAGGAGAAATAGCTAACATGGTGGATAGAAATGGAACTACATCATCATGCCATTGAGAGTGAGAAGTTACAAGATCACCCCCAACTAAAAATATTGAGAAATTTAAGCTAAATCATGAAACTAATCATTCCCAATAGGTCAAGGTGCACTAGTACAAAATGAGGAATTAGCTACTAGGTGACTAAAAATTCTAGTCACCACAGGTTTTCCAAGTGATTTACTACTAAATATGAGCAATTTTGAT